>JAPMOB010208832.1:0-33775 GCA_029875015.1 Lepomis gibbosus
CCAGCCACTACCAACATACAAAACAGGGGAAAAATTATCCACACACACAAACCGCACATCACATGTTACATCACACAATGCACATCACCGTTTACAACAAAACACATACATATAAAAAAATAAATAAATAAATAAATAAAAATAAATAAATAAAATTAAAAAGAATTTATGACTTGGTAAAGACAAAATGTGGTCTCCCACCCTGCAACAAACCAGCAAGATCACCAGGAAGGTGATCAAGAAAGGGTTGCCAAACATTATAAAACAAATTGACTAATTTTCATTTTACAACCTGTTGTAATGTGACAAATAAATCTACTTTGTACCTTGTTATACTGAACAGGGTTTCTATTAGATCTGTATAGTAATTGTTTTAAAAAACAAAACACAGCTTAGCAGCTCTCAGGGATGGCAATATAAATAGCAAAGGTTATAAAATAGCAAAATAATAACATAATAAAATCAGGATAAAAGTGGATTTAAAAATGATCAGTTTTATCAATCAGGGAAAGGGTGATAACATTATTTGAAGCTAGGTGTACCTAATAAACTATGATAAGAACCGTGTACATTATTTATAGTGTTATAAAGAGCCATATCAATAAAGTTTATTCTTACTGCTGAAACTTTGGGCTTACAGGTCTTATGTTATCAACAAGCAGAAACAAAACGGGTCATACATGTCTAGATGGAAGTTGTTGTGGCAAACGCTGAAAATTATCCATTAATAACAAGATGCATGAATTATCAGACTGGCTCCACACTAGCCACTACTGTGCTATGCTAGCTTAGCTTCTGTGCAGCTTCACCTGGAGCACCCAGAGTTTCTCTTCCAGCTGTCCGATGCTGTCTCGTCGTTCATTCCCTATTTCACGCAGACAGAGCCGATCGGTTCCGGATGGTTAATCCCCCCCACCAAAACAGACACTTGCTTTCATTTGACGGTATTTTCCCAGACAGACGATGCGGTGGCGACGACGACATGTGAAGAGCAGACGAAGCCCCCCTTTCGGTCCGATGGCTCCGACAGATGCAGCAGCGAGAAAGTCCTTTCGGAGCACAAAGATGACGTAAGATGGATACCCGCGAAAGACGAATTCTCATTGGTCCGAAAGGCGCTTTGGGTTCGCTCGTTTTGAACACTATAAAACGCCGGTGAGGTGAGTTTTTTTTCGGAGCGCGGTTTCGACAGTGTGCGGGGAAGTTAAAAAAAGCACAAATATCCAGTTTTTTTTATGTACAGCGACCTCGTGGACGATTGTTTCATCACAGCTTCAGAAACAGGTGCATTGTTACTTACATTAAACAGACTGGAGGACTCTTGTAATTAGCAATGGTAGAAAAATACCACTGCCACAATGTGAAAATAGTCAAAACAATCAAATGTAGAACTTAGACCTCCATTTAAAATTGTGCATAAAGTAGAACTAAACAAAGATACATCCATAGACCGTTGGTTACAATGCACAATGCTACCTAGTTAGTACAGTGAAATTATCTTATTTAAAAGGAAACGGTCTGGTGTTTAACATTATTGACGCTAGGTAGCTGCATTAAAATCAAAGGAAACGTCATCTTTGCAGCTACCTAGCCAGCCAGCTAGCTTAAGTCTTCAAACTGCACTTGTATTGACAGCTGCAGTGGACAAAAAGTACCATAAGAAGTAAATACTCAAGTAAAGTTAAGTACCAACACCAACAGTACCTGAGCAAATGTTTCCTGTTTCTACCTCGTTTTGTTCTGCGTGTGAGCAATTATAGAGACAGCGTTTGTTTCGCTTGACAACTTTTGTTGCATTCTGGCCCTCTGTGCAACACGTTGTTATGACCAAACGGAACCAGAAGGGGGCGACAGTCAGTCACTGATCTGCCCCTCTGAAAAGCCTCTCTGTCGGGGCTTTGTTGGTGCTCTGGGGCCTCGGGTAGCCTGGCACCTGTTATCTCCACTACAGACCAACAGGGAAACACAGGACATGACACTGGTTTGATAGACTGACCATCCTAAAGCTAAGAATTTGGTAGTGTGTTTACTCTAAAAGAACAGAGGACTATGACTACTCATAGTAACAGCTCTCTGTAGTAGTTCTGGTGTCTCACTACACTACTGTGTTTTTATTGTTGTGTTTTTATCCTTATCTTATTTTGTGTAATGGTATTTTTTATGTGTCAGATAATAAACTGGATGCCTAAAAAATCTATCTATCTATCTATCTATCTATCTATCTATCTATCTATCTATCTATCTATCTATCTATCTATCTATCTATCTATCTATGTGGTGCAACACATTGTAAAACTAAATGCAACACAATGAAAAAAGTATGGTTTAAAAAGTAAGAGTCTACTGAAAAGACAGTAGGCCTATCTAGCCTACATGGTATGACCATACTTTATTTTTTAGTATGTGTTGTGTGTGTGGAGGAGTGTTGCATTTATTTATTATCTAAAAAGTGATGGTAATGAAATGTCCGTGCAGACCTTTAAAATCCTTTGGACCCACAAGTTCAGAACCTCCTGCCCAACTAATGTAGCTGCACTTCCATAAAATATTTCAGTCAATTTTCCACCTTTCCATCATTTCCTTTATTATGTGGCTCAACAATTAATCCCATGATGGTTTGCTCGTAAACCCCTGCTGGCTACCGTTGAAATGGGGTTTTGACTCAGATGGCTTCATTCACTGGCATCTGTGTGTCAGTGTGGATAAGCACATTTTGCCAAGTGCAACACAAAGTGAACTGGCCATGACAATGAGTAAAGTCATTTCCCATTTGAACTCCCAAACCTACAATCAAAGCGCCATGATTTATCTGTGACCAGAGGATACCCCTCCTGCTCATTACTCATACTTTCAGCGTTAATTTGCTTTGTTCGCTAAGCCTTCATTTGTCAGTTTAAAGCCCTAATTTATTGAGCTATAACGTGATAATGAAAGTGCTTTTATTGAGCTTGTGGTTAAATCACTGACTGAATGAGATCAGACATGAATACGAGTACATCCAAAATGCATGCACACATAGACACAAACCTACTTTCCTTTTCCCTGTCTTGGCCTGGTGTATTATGTGTGGTTCTCTGGTTGCCAAGATCATCAGTAGATATCTTCAAGCATGGAGCTGTATGAATGCTCTTTTTCCCTCCTTCCACAATATGATGTGTTTCCTTTTTTGTGTGTGTTTTGATCCCTCTCTTGCGGCCAAGCTGTGCTGTGGTAAGGCGCGGGTTCGAGTGGCGCTCCTGTGTTATTTTTGGCAGCAGCAGTGGTTGGTGGCTGTTGAGGAGAGAGGAGACAGGAGGGGGATAGCATGGAGCCCAAAACCGAGGCTGTTTAAGGGATTTCTGTCTGCAGGAATTGCTTTGTAATGATCAGAGACTCATTATGGATGTGTGTGTGTGTGTGTGTGTATGTGTGCACTCATGCATGGATACACACACACAGACACACAGAAAAAGGCTGGCATGCACATTCGTTCATTTAACACTTCACAAACACCTCATATACATGTTCTCATTCACAGACCACACACTCAGATTTGTTAAATTGCTTAACATGTCAAACGTTTAGGTTTTTTTGGGGTGGGGGGGTCCTTGAATGATGGAAGCATTATTTACCTTTAAACCAGCAAATTTAAAGGTGGGGAAGGCAATTCACTTCAGAAGCACTTTATGTTGTATTTGTTAAAATTCTCTTTACACCCCGACGGCAATCAGTAAATGAAATGCTCTGACGCAAAAAATGGAATTAAATCCAGTATCTGTGACTGTCGCAGCACCAGTCATTTCATTATTTTTATTCGGTCCACATGTCTACCTGCCTGGGTGCACTCTGCTTGGCACTCATTGGCCAAAAAAATATTTTTTGGGTGAGTGGCTTTGGATGGAGACCTGAAGGGAGAGGGTGGGATTTTTTTTGTCAGTTGGATACTTTCAAAACCTAGCTGTCTCTTGCTAGTTTCTACTTTATTGCTAGTAACTTTTTGGCCTTATTTCTTTTTTCAAACACGCTCTGTTCCTGTCACATGGGAACTATTTCTTGTTTGTCAACCACTCCGGTGGTGTTCTCTCTCCTCTGTGGGAGTCATTCGGAGACATGCCGCCTGCTCAGGCAACATGCAGTGTCAGACGTTCACGCTCCTCCCTCTACACTTCTGAAAACACCATTTGAAAAAGATTTTCTCTGACTCTCTATCCTTGGCCACAGATCAAGAGAACGTTATTACTCTACTTTATTTATTTATATATTGTGGTGGTGATGTGTGTGAACGTATGCGTGCATGTATGCGTGTGTGCGGGTGAGTTATATGTAATTGTGTATGTATGTGCGTTAACCCACAAAGATATTTCAATTTCTTCAGAATATTAAATAAACATGCAGCAGCAGCTTCAGTGAAGCACTGCCTGCCAGTGGGTTTTGGGTTGGATGGGTGGCGGTGCTGGTGGTGAAGGGGGAGAAGGGGGTTTGTGGCCATGGCTCTGGGGGGGTGAGGCAGCTCATGGTCAGGGCCCCCGCCGGACACACTGGCGCCTCGCGCTGGAGGACTTCTGAACCACCACACTCCTCCACCAAAACCCTGCCAACCCTGGCTCCCTGCTACTGCTTCCAACCCAAATCACTCAGTTCTTTTTCTGCATTTTGACTCTCTCTCTCTGTCTGTCTGTCTTACTGTCTCTCTCTTCTCTCTCCTTCCTCCCTGACTCTTTTTCCTTCTTTAGTTTCCTCATTCAGTTGATCCAAATCCAGATTAATTTGCTATTTGGCCGCCTTCTCTTTTCTCACTTACCGCTGTACTTTTAGTGGCAGGTCTTCCTGATTATGTTTTCTCTACCTTTTCCCCTGAGGATTTAGTGTTTTTACATATCCACCACCCTTTTTCTGCACTGTCTCTCTTAAATCCCTTCGCTTAAAATGTTCCAAGTAAGTATTTAGTGGCTTGAACGTCCAAAAAAAAAAAAAGGCAAACAAGAATGGTTTGGGCTAGTCTGAATAGCATCAAGATGGTAAGCCTTTTCAAAAGGAAAGAACAGTTTATGGGCACTCTAGATATTTGTAAGGTTATTAGGTTTTAGTTGGGATTAGTGTTTTTCCAACAATCTTGAAGAGATATGGCCATTCTTCTTGTCAGTGAAAAAATATTACACTGTGGTCAAAATGAAGCAAACCATGCCAACTTTAAGTACAGTATGTGCTCTAACTATAGATCCCCTATTGACCTTAAATCTAAAATGTGTATGTACAATTAGTCAATTGTAATGATAAGTAAGTACATTAATGTTACATGATGAGAAATACTTGTGATCACTGATAAGGAGCCAAATCATGTACTTTATTCATGCCTTACGGGCAAATGTGGTTAAAAAAAACTAACTGCACCTACTGCTGCGTATAATTGAATTATGGATGTCAAACATCTTAAGTAGAGTGGATATGTCTTTACGTGTCACACATGCAATTTTCATAACTTAATTTTCCCCTGGAAGCAATTTGTCATCCGGAGGCCATTAAATGGGAAGCATATTATCTTTTTAAAGGGGCACAGAGTCACCCACAACCCTCCCACAGTTCCTATAAACAAAATGGCATCATTTAGTGCTGCATTTGGCACATTGGGCAGTAAGGGAGGACTCCCTTTAAACTTTAAAGGCAGTTCTAGGCTAAAAAATTCTGTGTGCATTGTATGGTTACAGTTGGAAATCTGAAAAGCAATCCCATGTTTGATGATGCAAGGCACACAGACTGCTGTTTGTTTTGTCAGAAGTGAGAGGGAGGGGGGGCTCTGACCTCCATCACCAGTGTAATAATGATTCAGTGAGGAGAGACAGGACGCAGTGCTGCAAGATACAAGACTGTTGCATCAGCTGGACACAAAGGCATGTTACCACAGTGCGTACTGAGTTTACAGCATAAATGAAAAAAAAACAAACTTATCACTGAGACACATCTATTGTGCTGGTTTGTAACATGCTGCTGTTTCCATTCCTTACAAATGTCAATGATGACTCAAATGATATGCACTGACATAAAATACAGCTTCAAGATAGCCTGACCTTTTTACCTCTTGCCCTCTCTTATCTGTTATGTTTCCCTCTTCATGCCCTGTTTTATATAGCCTGACCTCCTCTGCTTTTCAGGCCATGTTATGGTTCGCTCAGGTCAGTTTACCTTTTCCCCTTTGCCAAAAAGCCTTATCTTGTTTTTACTTATGGCCTGACTGCTGAGCCTCTGGGCGTGCTTACATTCTTGTCCCTTTCTCCCCCCGCTCTGCCATAGAGGCCCAGTCACACCTGCAGACACCTGTGCTTTTGTCCTGCATTATGCCTCCCACAAACCCCCCACCCTGCACTCATCAGTAGGGTTTAGGGCCATGTCAGAGCACAGACCATTGTTTTTACTTGCCTATTCAGTTAGGACCAGATAATAACAGGAAAAGGAGCTTCATTAGCATTTTGGTCAACACGTCATGATGAGTTGTTCTCTCATTTTAAACAGCTGGAATCTCAGAAAGCGGAAAACTCCCTGGTGTGATTCATTAGGCAAAAGTTTATGTAGCTCTTCAAATGAAAATTATGGCTAAACTAAACACTGCTTGAATGAATGTTTTAAAATTGTTTCTTTGTGTTAGTTGGAAATGGGCTGTGTGATGGCTTTAGCAGGTGTGTCTGGAATAACCTTTTTATTTTTAACAAGCCTGTGTGTTGCAGTGATTTGATTCTGTAAACTGAGTACAAGGGCACGAGAGGGCAAACCATATGGAACAGATTGTCCAGGGTCTTCTTTTGCCCCTGTGTGTCACTCCATGTATATTTTTCTTTTTATGACCTTATTTGAAGCGACGCTTAATGTTTCCTGGCTTTCTAAATAAAATAAGTAAAAATAGAGTTAAGGCTACAGTATGCCACCACCACTGCTGAGGAAATGTTTACGGGCAAGTGTTTTAAAAAGGCAGAGAATACCAGTAGCAGCAGAGGTTTCACAAGCCGCTGACCGTCTTCTTAAACCCCCCACCCCCCATCCTCGCCCGCTGGCCTGACACACCCTACCCATATCCCATTCCCCCCTGTTTGCCTTTTATGTTGTGGACTCGACCGTGCTCCCACTTCAGACCACCACAAACATGTCGGTCCCTGATGACAGAGTCAGCCCCGGGACGTTTTATATAAATTGACCTCAACTACAGCTCATTAGAAGCCCTAAATTGGAACCATACAGCCTGGGAAGTGTAAATGTTACAACAGGAGAGTCAGTAGCTTCAGGGGGGTTCTAGCTGCACAGGTTGTCACCTCTGTGATGAAAGTCCTTACTTTGATATATATATAAAAAAGGTTATCAATTGCGTTTTTCTCTTTTTTAAGGACTGGTAAAATGATTAGTTTTAGATGGATGTTGGGGACAAAGATTTTAACATATTTTAACATATTTGAAATAGTTTTACGTGTTTATCATCTATTTCAACCTCCACCTATTAACCAAGATGACAAAGAGTCACTCTGAATAATTCTTTAGTGGTGCTATTATAGTACTCAATGCACATGTTGTAAGCTTCATTTAGTCTTTCTTGAGGCAGAGTGGGTAGTCCACCCACCTCAACTATTTTTATTAGTCTGCACCATAGCCTGAATGGCCTGACAAAAAACTGGACAGAAAGACACGAGTGCCTCTTGTCATGACTTAAACTTTAAGTACTGTCCTCTACAGTGGCAGCGCGGTCTTAAATTGGACATTTCTGACAGTAAAATAGGCTTGATGGTCAGACCAGCTTGTCCTCTGCATTCGTATCTCCACATCACGTCTTTCGTCCTGCATCCTGCCTTAATTGGGCTCCTTTGTTTGACCGCCTCCCTCAATAAACAATACAACCACAGCTCCCCTGTCCTAATCCCCTCTTCTCTTCTCTACTGACTCTGCTGGAGCATCGCTCTCAGTAATTACCCCTCTCAAGCTGGAGAGTGGAGTAATTGTCTTGAGTGTAACTACAGTGGCTCTCTGAAAGGGGGTCATTGTGTGGAGTTAAGGCTTCACTTCAGTGGACGGCTTTGTTTGTGCTGCAAAAGATAATGAAAGTATTTGGTTGGCCACGGTGAAGGTGGAAATATAGTAAGATATGAAAGGAACGACAGTGAGTGAGGAGAGGAGGGGATGAAGTGTGCAGCAGTGAGCTTCAGGCTCAAGGAACGGCTGCCTTTAACTTTTTGCATCTTAAAACACCTTTGCGTATGAATAACACCAGAAGAATGCATTTGAAATTTCTTTACTTTTAAAAGCACCAAAATTGTCATGATTCCACACCATAACTTTTACAACATGTTTACCTTTTACAAGGTTTAATGCTTCATCACTTTTTACAGTATCCCTTTTTACCCAACAAATCAGTAAACAGTGGTAGTTAAATTCTACCATGAGCAACAACATGAGCAACAAATTAAGCTCTAATGTTCAGGTTTGTTTTAACTGATGCAACATAGAGATCTTTTTCATCGTGAAAAGTTACACAAAATATATAACATACATTTAAAAAAGTACAAAAATAACACACCTAACAATATCTATATACGGATGTAAATATATAGTATGTACAAACAAGGAGGAGCCCTTATTAATCATTACTTTGCCAGGTGTGGAAGACTTCACAATGAAAAGATTATATAGAAATAGTTTACACGCAAATCTAACTTCAAGATCTATAAATAAATCTTTAAAAACACAGCCCCAAACTCCACCTTATAACTAATAAATAAGAAAAAAAATCTTAATTTAATGCATTTTCTTTTCTTTTTGGCCAGCTTCAACCATCTTGCGTTGTTTCAGGCATTATATTTCCTGCAGGGTTCAAGATAATTTTCCATGCGCATAATTTAAGACATAAATTAGATTATTTATGTAAATATGAAATTAAATTAGACAAGAAGCAAACAGCAAACAAAAGTAAAATGCAAAAACCTTTTACATGAAAAATGTATTCAGCAACAAGAAGCAGTAAGTAACACTGTCCATTGATTGTTTCAAGAATAATTAATACGTATCAAAGAACAGCTGTAAATCAGATTTTTCTGTAGGCATGCAATACTCCCTCAACTCCAACGTCCTAACCATAAGTCTCATTCTAAAACTACTTTCCTCTTGTGGCTTCAGAGCTCTTTTCCTTCTGCTTTTGCAGATTAAATTTCCCCAGTGGTTTGTCTCATTTGAAAGGCAGAAAATGTCTATAGGCTACAAAATGTGTGCATGGGAGTGTTTACTTGTATATGTGTGTTCACACACATCCACGCATAGATGCATTATATATGCTTGCACATTTGCATTGTTATTTCTGTGCATGTGTATGTGTCATATTTGTGTTCATGTACATCCTGGCTTGGTTGCTCTTATTTGTGTGTGTGTGTGTGTGTTTGCGTCTGTCTGCATACATTTGTGCCATAGGTGTATGTTTGCAGGCTTGTTCATATTTGCTTTTGTGTGTGTGTGTGTGTGTGATTGGGACACAGAAATCAAAGTGACTGCTACCTGCAACATGTTCAGTCATTTATCATATCAAGTCTTTTCAAACATGGTCTGATATCCTTTGTATGTCTTGACACAAAATACGTCTTTTTTTTCTTTAAAAGGTGAATTTGTCACCATCAAAAACAAACCCACCATGTCTCAGAATAGTAAGAGATAGAACGCCTAATGAAGTTAGATCTCCAACAGTCCACTGCTGTTCTCCACTCCGTTAGGTGTGCCAGTCTTCTCATCTCCGTTGGTGATTTGGTCTGTGACAGGATTGGTGGGTACAGCACCGGTGTTGAGCTCTGTGGTCTCTTCACTCCGAGGATCTGTGTCTCCCTCCACAGCTACAGCTTTCCCCTGCATTGCAGAATCCGCATGGGTCTTCTGGTGCTTTGAAAGGTGGTCGCTGCGCGTGAAACGCTTGTTGCACAGTAAACAGGTGAACTTCTTCTCCCGCGTGTGGGTGCGCACATGCCTCTCCAGTTCGTCCGAGCGGGTGAAGCGCTTCCCGCAGAACAGCCAGTTGCAAACAAAGGGCCTCTCGCCAGTGTGCCAGCGCAGGTGGGCTTTGAGGTGGGAGGCCTTGCCATACACCTTCCCACAGCCTGGGATGTGGCAGCTGTGGACCGGCTTCTTCCTCAGTGATGCAGCTGAGGCCCCCAGCCTCTCCAGCTCCTGGCAGTTGGGGCAGTCACATGAGGACCTGGTGGGTGCGCCCCCTCCACTGTAGCCCCCTGATCCCCTAGCAGGCTTTAGGCCCATGGGACTCTCAATCAGCCCTGCACTTGGCACAGGCTTGGGCTTGTACATGTCCTGGGGCAGCATGTGCTGTGAAGGCTGGAGGAGATGTGAGGAGGAGCCCAGTCCCACAGAAGGGTAAGGAGCTGGGTTGAGTTGTGTAAAGTCGGTGCTGTAACTGGGCAGCTGTGGGCTAAGGGAGGCCTGGGGTGCCACAGGCTGCAAGGAGGCCTGGAGGCCTCCATCTGACTGGGGCTGGGTTGCTGACAGCCAGTTGGAGTTGGGGTGGACATCCCACCAGGAGGATGTGGCATTAGCTGGAGCAGTAGTAATGCCAGGGTGGATACCAGCTTTATACCAAGAGCCATAGGGGTGTGTCATATCCAGGGAGGTATAGACACTGGTGAGGCAATCAGCCGTAGCGTGGGCCTTGGACACTAAAAGAGACGGGTCCTGGGAGACAGAGGTCTGGAAGGAGTGGGAGAAAGGGTTATATTCTGTAGTGTAGCCTCCGGTTGAAGGAGGGGGGCTTCCAGTGGGGGTAAGCAGCCCGCCGCCTCCTCCTCCAGCTGTGGTGAAGGAGCCAGTGTAGGAGTCCGCCAGGCCACTGCCGTCTGCGGTCCGCCCGTTCTTAGCTGTCTGAAGGTCGGAGGTCATGGTGTAGGACTTCTTTACTGGAGTAGTGCTGCCAGTCTTACCGGGTGTAGCAGAATCCCTGATGGGGCTTGTGCTGCCAAACTTGTTACAGGTAGCAGTTAACATAGCCAGAGGACTGGAGCCATAGCGTGCGTCTTCCTGGGGAGGAGGAGACATGGGTGAAAATGAGACTGTTTGCAGGAAATGGCTGCTTGCTGCCGCTGCTTCTGTCAGTGTCAACTCTAATAAAAAACTTATGTCTGACTGCCACCGCTGGCTTTTCCTGCTCTCTCCATTTTCAAAGTGGTCAGGGCAATTTCAAGCAGTGAATGTTTATACTTCTATAGGTTCAACTCTGCTCAGCAAAGGACAGATTCCCTCGCTCTTGTGTTTCACTTAACCCACTATCTACAAGCTGTTCTTAATTTTGCATTCATATGTGCTTTAAAGTTTTGTCTTCACAGTCCCCAACATACATAAATATGCATTGTGTAATCATGTATAGGCACTATATTATTAACTGTAGCTGTGTCCTTTTGTTAACAGGACACACATACCTTGTCAGGCATGTTTTATTTTTCCTTAAATGATTACCATGGCATTGGAGATGTTAGACACTTTCATTGTACATTGTGTCACAATAGTCTCTCCATTGTTCTGTTTAATTTTCTTTCAGATTGGCACGTTCTGTTTCTGTTTTTCATCATGTTGATTGTCAATTTATGACACGCCATTTCATGTAAACATTCAGAAACTCCGCTGGCCCTTTTAGAAAACAAAACATTTCCTACTTTTGAAGTGAACTAATTTTCCAGTATACATGCAAACTATTTCATGTAATGCTTTCGAATATTTCCATTCCCATATAGCAGGTAACTAGCACCAACATATCAGGTCTGTCTTTCTATTGTAACAGCACACTGTACACTTGGATATAACTGTAATAATAAAAAATGACTAATATATTCTTGTAATATTTCTATAGAATTTATAGTATTTGTGCAATATGTAATGTGATGTGTGATGTGTTACCTGTTGTGGTATCATTGTAAGACTACTGTGAAAATCCTATTGGGAATAAGTAAGTCATAATGTTGTCTTTCAGTCCAGGCGTACTACATCTCTTTGTATAGTATATGGCCTTTTCCAATTCATTCAGACTAACTCTCCATTCAGAGGTTATGTCCATCTTTTCCGACAAGCAGCCAGTTTTCAGGTTGTTAATGATTCATCACTGTCTTTTATTACTCCTATAATCCCTGCGGTCCTCTTAATTTCTTCCATCCACTGCCAACTGTACAGCTTCTCATAGCCACCTGACATTGTTATTACATTATCTTTTTAATTTTCTGTTTGCTCTTGCATATAGAATTAATATTCCTAGAGGAAATGTAAATCCTAGGTGGTTAAGATGCAAGTGAGGTTTCATGGTTGCCTGAAACTGTCAGCAGCTCACCCTTAGGTCATAATGGTAGGTTATTTAAAGAAACTTAAGTCATTAATGCAAATTGCAGATTTATATTTAGCCATAGATTATTCTTCAACCCACAAACCGAACTGTTCTAGGTTTCTTCACGTCATCTAACAACTACCAGACTTGAAAATAGGCTAAACTTCATATGGAATTTCAATAGCATTCACATCAGAAAAAGTTTAGATTGTGTGAAAGAAAAAAAGAAGAAAAATCGACTTACAATTACATTTCCTACCTCCAGAATAGATGCGGCCATCCCTGAGAAACAAAATCCGAAGGAAGCTGAGGGCAGCGGGAGAAGCGCAGCTCTGAGTCTCGGGACAGTTTGGGAGAAGTTGGGCACTAACGCGGGGAAGTGTTTTGAGGCACGGGGAGCCCGCCCCCTAATTACAGGCTATAGGCTCTTTGAAGACTCGCTTAGAGGCAATAAAAACCGAGAGATGGAGAGGAATGGACGGAGATTGGTGGATAGAGAGAGGACATCCCACCTTCCCAAACGGAGAGTGTCGAATCATTTTTCAAGATAAATGCATGAATGGGTCACTCATCAATCACCATGTGGACATTGTTTCAATTTCTGGCAATATTTTTTTCCACTGGGATTAGTCCGGTGGAGTCTGAAGGGGGAAAGGGATAAGGCTAAAGTTAACATCATCTCACGGAGAATAATCTCGCTGGATTTCTTCACAAAGACAATGCTGTAAATGTATGGTACTAGAGACACATCACTGTAAATAAGTGAAAACCAGACTAAAGCTATTTCCCGTTTTCCTGTAAAAGAGGAAAAATAACAAAAGAGCATGTAGCGTCGGCCCACGCCACATAAATCAGAAAAAAATTAAGCTGACCGAGTCTGTGGTTTCCATCCGAGATTTTATTATTCTGGTTTCAACCCTCTCTCTGTTTCCAATATTCTTAAATGCAGTTAACTGCCTTTTTAGACATTAACTGTGATGGTTAAAGTGACTGAACTACAGAGACAAGGGAAGAAGAAAAGGATCGAGTCATTAAATAAAATAAAGAAGAGATTATCGCATCAAATTAAATGAAATGAACGGCGAATTCACGAGGGGGTTTGGAGGGGTGGTGGTGGGTGGGGGGCTCGCAAAGATGAATTCCTCAAATAAAATGTTTGATTAGAAAAAGAGGGAGAAATGAAAGAGCTGACAGAAAGTTTTAAAATGTAAAAATATAAAGTCGTGCCAAAGTGGTGTTTCAAAATGGTCCAAATAACTTTCTGCCATTATTGATTTTCGAGTCTGGAATAAAAATCTTTCAGTGGAAAATATGAAAATGTGTTTTGGCCTTATTTAAACTTACCAATTTCAAATTGTGCCCCCAAACTACTGCATGTAGTGTGATCTCTTTGGCTGTTAAATTTACTGTAAACCATTTTACTATCACAACAAGAATCTTAAATCCACGTTGATTCATCATAAAACTTTAGGTTTATTAAATACTCCAGATAATAACTGATCTTTTATTTTTCTTAAATACAAAATGATTACATTCAACAATGCAGTAAGACAAACCCACCAAAGTTTAGCCTTTTTATTTGCTGGCATGGTTGTTTTTATTGCATATATTTACATTTATCAGATATTCATACATCAATAAGCAAGTATATGTAGTCATATGGTCATAAAATGCATTCATTTTAAACAGTTCTGTGTAAAACCACAGTCACAATGAACATATCAATGAGAAAAAAAGCATTAACTTTTCACAGAAGAATTTCTAAAAAATGTCAGTTTGTAAAGAAAAAAAGAAATAAATCTACATTTAGTAAGACTTTTTTTAAATAATCATTTTTAATATGCAATATCATTTAACTATGTTGCGTTTATAAACTGATGATAAATTTCAATATATTTAGTTATTTACTGCAATTGTCTGTCAGTTTTATCAGGTGAAAAGGCATTCTCATTTTAGAATTTCATTAAGGGTTGAAAAAGACAAGAACTCAACTTTCAGTCTCGACTAAGACAGATTCTCAGCGTCTTTTTGTGGGCGTCTCGTTTTCTGAAGGAGAGCACAGAAGATTAAAATTGTTGTCAAAAATAAACATATAATTTCTGTCCTTATTTTCTCCTCAATTACAGGGCATGGTCAGAGCAGGGCTTGTCGTTCTGGAGAGTCTGGCCCTCACATGAACACAGCGGCTATATTTGGCAGTCTGCTCTCCAACTGACCTTCATCTCTTTATTTTCTTATTCCAGAAGGGGTGTGAGTAGAAGAACAAAGGCTGCTACATGTAGAAGTTTACACTCCTACAGGATTGTGCTCATATAAACCTATAACCTCAAACTGAGGGCAACGTTTCACAGAATTACAACACCTGCTATCTATCTACATATGTCTCTCTATCTATCTTTGAAATGTGAGCAATAATGTCTCTTATATAAATGTGTTACACGTGGCAATCTATCACACTTTCCTAGGCATTTCCTTCCCCTCTTATTTTACACATGGTGTGTTACTGTTTTAAGTCTTTAAGTGAACTGTTCCTTTTCTTCTTAGTGTTCATCAGTGCTTTATGTTTTACATTTAAGTGAAATGAGAGGGGAGGTAAAAACGCCCCTATACTGCTGCAATGTGGACCGCAAAGGGCTGCTTTTCCTCATTTTTACTTGTAGTAATCTAAAACTTTGCCGTGTTCCCATTTACAGTTCTCTTCAAAAGAGAGCAAGTGAGATCTATAATTAGAGAATATGTTGAGCTTTTAACAGCCTCTTCAAAAAGCTTTCTCCGCTCTATTTACTATTTTCTGCTCTGTGTGGTTTTAGAGTTTTGGGTACAGTAGGCACTGCAGGCTTGATGAACCTTGGGGCGTTGGGTGGGCGCGATTACGTTCCCCAGGGCTGATTATACGTTTCATATGGACAGTTATTGTCCATATGACAGCTATCAGTTGTATTAGTAGCTCCAGGTTTAACTAGTGTTGGAAGCTCATTAGCCCAAGCCTGTTTGAATGCAACAAGTGGCATGTGATGATGATGCTGAATTAACAAAGTCATTACTTGAGTGTAAAATGTTCTCCTTTTTTTAGCATTTATTGTCGCTGTCTCTGCTCTCTAGTTGATTCTGGTCCAACTTGGCAATTGATAACACACATAACTCAAGCAACCATGTTGCACCTTTTTCTTACTATGTAGCCAGTTGCTCTCAGAGATTTCTGTTTGAAGACCTCAGATCTCTGAATTGTGTCTCAGTGCTGGGAGTTCACATTACTTTGTTTTGGACTCGATTGTTGTGTTTGATAGTTTGTGGTCTCTATGGATAACATTGAACTTGTCTTGTTTTGTATTCATCTTCTCCATATCATAGGAAAAAGTGTGCAGGCATTTGTTCCTATGATATAGGACCGTTTCAACCTTGGATACACCTGACACTTCTTCACTTCAAAAGCCTGGATTCAAGTGTGCAAACCTTTATTCACCTTATGAATGAGCAAATCTAAAGACTATAAGCACTTGATTAACACAATCTTATACAGGCCCCTGTTGTGCGTGAAAGCTACCTGCTGTAAACACTGGGAACAGACACAGTTTGCTCTCTCTGTGCATTGGCACATGCTAATGGCTGTTTGTTTTTCATAATGTATCCCAAATTATAATGTATCCTAAAGCCTCGGCATCAACTTCTTCTGCATTTTCATTGTTGCTGGCCACATTTTTTGGCTTTTACTTTGGTAAAAAGCAGGAAGCAATAAGACTGTCTCCATCATGTTCACCAGTGGTCAACTTTTCCGTGCAAACCTTACAGTCGAGCCGTTTCACGCTGGCAAAAATTCTTCTGGTTGCTCAGCTCAAAAGAAAATGAAACCACTCCCAGTAACAAGTTGATTGAAGTGATGGCAGTGAGTGCGCAGTTTGTTTGCTGACATCCAAGTCCCCGGAAAGGAGATAGAGTCTACTCCTTGTCTTAACATAGTTCACCTTTTGCTGTCATCACGGCAGGAAAGAGAAACTTGGCGGTTAGAGTTTATGATGCATAAGTTCTTTAGAACATTTCCAACAATATCAAGTTTTACCTGGGACTGTAAATTGTGTGTTCTTTTTGAGTATTTTATAAAGTTTTCAAATGTACTTCATAACTGTTGAAATAACCTCCATTGCGTAGGACAATTCTGTTTCCCAAAGAAACTAGAAAACTGTGTAGCAGATTATATTCAATAGTCAGCCATGTAAAACAATCTAGTTTGAAGTCTTTCTTCTTAACCTTTCAAAATCATGGTACCTTCATTTCCATTAAGACTAATGTTTTTTTTCAAACTTATATAGTAAGTTAAATATCAGAGTACCTACTTGAGTGGGAAATTCCAGCACAGCATGCATGAAGGGCTCCCAGAAGCTTTCTTTTGGACACTTTAGTACTAACAAGTTCATCCAGCAGGCGTCTTCCTTGAAATTTTAGTGAAGGTTTGCCAGATAATTCATCTTGCTGGTAATGCGAATGCAGCAGCAGTAAAAACGAGCATGAAACAAAGCAGTGGGACTCTTTAGATGTTAGGCTATGTCTATACATTGACATCACATGCTTGGTTTTTAATGCATGTTTCTTTTGAATGGCCTTCTGTTTTCTACATTGGTTTAAAATTGGCCTCTTGGTATCATTAGGCCATTACAGCAACCAAGTAAGTGTGTATAATGGTGGATCAATGGAATATCTCACCATAATGCATTTCCCTTGACATTCCCCCTCTGGGCTGCAACCCTCAGAAAATTAACAATGTTAATAATACTGCGACGGAGGGGGAAAATTGAAATGATTAGATGTGTTTTACTTCACTGCTGATGGAAATGTGGTGAGAGGGAATCAGGGTCAGGGATAGACTTGCCTTGCAGCATGACTCCGTGCTATTTTTCCAGGCTGTGTGGTCAAAGATTCAGAGAGCTTGTCAACGGAAAATGAGAGAGCAAGAGAAGTGGGGGAGAAGAGAGAAAGAGGGATACGTATAGACAGAAAGACTGCGAGAGAGAAAGACAGGGTGGTGGGTTATACAATGCACCAGTGAGTATCATGTTGACTTGTGCTGCTGCTGATGCTGCTGATTATGGCATCAGTTGTTAGTCACTTAGGCCTTTTTGAGTCCGGCATGAAAAGCGACAACATGCTTTTAATGAAAATGACCTACCCCGGTCGAGTTGTCTTTCTCTACTTTGGGGCATGTTGGTGGTTTTGAGTAATTCAACAGCCAATGTGCTGCATTTGAACCAGTGGACAGAACATGTTCAGTCACCAGACAAGGTGGTAATCACATATAGTAATGAGGATAAAGCTTGCCCTATAGTATATAAATGTAAATAGAAAAGAAAATGTTTCCTTCTGCCTATTACTTTGAATGTTGTTTCTGAAGAGCAACTCAGTTTCAGTATGACATCCCCACTCCCAGCAAAGTCTAGTTCATTCCCGTCTTGCTGTGATGTCTGAGTGACCACACATGTCAGAAATAATCCCACATGGCGCTGTGGAGACATTAATTGTTTTCCTCTATGAAGAATATTTTACTGTTCGCAGAATGACAGAGTTATTATCCCACTTTGGGTTATGCAACATGCCTAATATGCTGTTTATCATGCAGGGTATTACATGCAAGTATCGGGTCTAGAAACACAGAAGTCCATCTATTCCCAAACAAATCCCAGTCCACCGCCTTCTTGCTGTATACAAGCCGACATCTGGCCTGTAATCTCCCTGTCTGTCGGGGAGACCTGCGGCCACCTAATGACCCCAACAGGCGTCATGCTTGCAATTGCTCAGGATGGCGCAATGACAGTCTCTTTCAATATCTCTTTATACACACTTTGCAAAATGAGAGGGACTTTGAGGAGTATTACGCTTTTCACTGGACACTGCAGGTTGTCTGGGAAGCAACATACCTACAGTACAACATATGAGAAAAAAACTTTTTATATGCGATACACTGTTCAAGGATTTCTATTAAATGGATATGATAGTTAATGTTAGAAAAAATGTTTGGTTGTAATATATACTGTACATAGTTCTTGGCAGAGATGTATAACGCTCAGAAGTCACCATGTTGAGGGCTTGACTTACTTGGAACTACTGCCTAAAGATTTGATTTGACTTGAAACATTAAAGTCACAGTTTGAATATTTATTTTTTGGACCTGTGCATTATATGGCTTTTTTATTCTTTTTAATTATTATTATTTCCAACTGGAACTCGGAATATTTCTCTGCTTTATAAAGGTGGGAACTTAGAAGGGAGAAATCCAACACCATGACAAATACCATGATAGAATGAACAACGACACATAAAGTAATGTAACTAATGTTAGCTAAGTTGTTGTCTATCAATCTTACACTTCTTGCTGTTGCAAAGCTATCACTAGAGGACGAGACAGTCCGGGGCAACACAGCAGCTCCAGATAGAGCGACACTCACAGCTCTCCTGCTGCTAGCTAACATCACAACAGCATGTCTTGGTGAACTATAGAGTAAGCTGTTTGTTTACAACATTATTTGTTTGGTATTTGCATAATTTCTTCATGCAAATACCAAACAAATAATGGCAGGCTGTGCAGTTAACAGTTGAGAGCGACCATCAAAGAAGGCTGTGCTCCAGCTGTTGTGTAAAATTCTAGTATTTTATTTATGTGTTAACAATACTTAGCAGGTATTTGTGCCAGCATACATAGCTTGTTAGCTTAGCTTGTTACGCTAATTAGCCAGGTACGAGTGGCCCCAAGCTGTGCTAACGATGCTAAGTTAATGGAAGTGTGTTCTAAACACTGTGTTTAAAGATTTAGGGGAAGTCAACAATAGGAGAGAAGCCAAAATGTATTAGAGAAGTGTTAGACATTTGGGTGATGAAATGGCATGTTGAAAATAAAGGCTCAGCTCTCAGTTAACGTTAGCTGCTGTTATGTAAACATCAAACTTTACAAGTGGGAAATGTTCGTTTTGGCTTTGTACTGTACCAGATTCACTGTTCAGTTTGGTACTAGTCAGATACTATTAGGATAAGTTGCTGCATCTGAACCGGAGGGATGTGAATGGTTTAAAGAGAGCCGGCTGCAGCGTCCTGCCTGCCCTCCGAGGAGAGCCATGCACCTCCAAGTGTACTATTTAAAAACCATATAATGTTACCGTTTTGTCGTGGGGTTAATCAGTGGGGATGATTGATTCGAAGTACATATCTAAGAACGTTTAGAGTCATAAATAATTACATTTAGTAGAAATTGGATTCCTTGAGATTCAGCAAACAATCTGAGGTGATAACGGCATTTGATCGGCGTGCACAGCGACGTTTCTGAAAAAGAGCTTAAGAGGTGGATGCACTTTTCAGCAGGACAGATATTGTAGGCTAGCTGTAGAGATTTACATACACCTTTTTTGTCAGAAAATATGAGTGTTATCTCCGGCGAGGTGCACACAATTCTCTGCAGGCATGCAGAACTCTGCGCCTGTGGTGACGACATGGAGCTGGGCTGTAACTAGGGCAATGCTTTACTTTAATAAAGTTAGTTTAGTTAAGGCGAGAAATTAGGTGTGTGAGAGACGCTTTTAGTTTTGTTTGGGGGATTAAAATTCACCAAAAAATTCAAACAGTACAGTTCAATAAGAAATATAAAATTCGAGAGGTTATCTTGCTGAGTCAGTCTCACAGTACAGTAGATTTATGGCAGTTGGGAAGAAGCTGCTTAACTGTCTACCCATTGTTGTCTTTACAGGTGCCAGAGGACCTAATTGCAGAAACCTCCTGATGTGATTTACTGTGTCCAGCTCTACAGGAAATAACAGCCCCAGCTTCTAGCGTGGCTCCTGCTTTGCACCTGAACACCTGAACACTACTGATGTGAAATTATGACACTGGGTTCCTATCAACATTTTTTACCATTATAATAACTCTTATAACACTTTATTTCAAGTCATGCAAAACTACTTTTACATTTGTAACCTTTTAATATTGATTGTTTCATGAATACAAGAAAAGAGTTTAATTTATTAAACTATTGCTTCTGTATTAAGAATAATTCTTTATAAAATTGATCAGATTAATTAGAAATCACATTCTTCATTCATTATCAGTTTCCTGTGTTAATTTTAAATAGTGTCATCTAAACTTAAAATATAATGATAATATTTATAGGGTTACATTTTGAATATGTTAAAAGTAAAAAATGAAGGGTTGATGTTACATACTGGTTTTATTTTGACATTTTTTAAGAGACAAATGTGACATTCACTGAGAAGTTACTCTGTTGTGTAAAACAAATAATTATCTGTACACTGAATAGTTTTGAAGCCCTGTAGGAGGTGTAATTTATTGCGACCTCTGAGAAGGTTTTGTGTGGCTTAAATTGTGTAGATGCACCTATTGCACCTAAGTGCATTCGAATAGCTTTGAGACCTCAGTTTGCAACGTCACAATAAATACCTCCTAGTGGGAATCATAATTACTCAGTGTGGAGATCAGTCTTTGTTTCATCACTTACCCACAGGATGGTTTGGATGTGCACACATTCTTCTGTGTTTAAACTAGACTTCAGAGCAGCAAACAAGGCACTCTTCCGAAACGTCAGGCTCTGTTAATGGGTGTAAGACTCTATTTATCTTTAAGTAGAAAGTAAAAATACTCCTGCACACACAGAAATACACTGCCTAATTACTTTTCAACATTTCACGTGAGTATTTTCAGTTTTTAACTTATACTAAACTGATGTTTTTTAGCAAGAGTTCAGCTTTAATGTTTCCCATTTTATGTGTGTTATATGATTAGCTTTTAGGTAAGTAGTAAAGACAGGGAGTGCTGATATAGAATCTTTTTTAAATTGACCTATAACACAAATAGACAATATTTAAAACTCAAAGTAAACAGAAGGAGAGAATGCTTTTCCACATCAGTCCACCCTAACAGATACAGACACCCAGCACAATGATGAGGTTTCCCAGGTCTCTGCAGCACTCTGGCAACAGGTGGGACATCTCATCCACACTGTGACTGTGATAAATTCTTCAGGTAATGAAAAATATAAACTTAACAATACAGACGAGTCTTTAAAAGATAGAATATTGTGGAAAATTTAATTTTCTAATGTAATTTAATTCAAAAAGTGAATCTTTGATATAGTCTAGATTCATTACATAAAGTGAAGCATTTTAAGCCCCCTTTCTGTTTTCATCTTGATGATTATGGTTTACAGCTCATGGAAATCAAAACTCCAGTATCTCAAAATGTATAACAATTTTAGAATAAATACATTTCTGTATTGTACATTATAAAGAAATGTCAAATGGAGAAGAGCTCTCTAATCGGCTAATTGGCTCAAAACACCTGCAAAGGTTTCTGCAGCCTTTAATCTCTTAGGCTGGTTCTGGTGCTCAGAATGAATTTTTCTACAGTTTTCTAATGTTGACAACACTATTATATCACATATTTCCATAGAAAATAGAACAAGGGAGACAGTCTTTAAATGTTTTTGTGTTGTCCTTTTGAGACAGACAATTTAATATCGTCTGTCAAATGTCCAGTAGCCAAGACTAACGTTATTTACAGTTTAAGCTGTGTATAGCAGTCGCATCAGAACCTCAGAAAGAATCGATCGCTGAAACATATAAATGTGAAAATCTCTCTCAAGTGTCCTATCTCTCCAGACAATGATCTTGTTCAGCCCTGCCGACAGCAGCAGCGTTACTCAAATTAATGTGATAACAGCCATGGCTAACGCTTTATGAGCTAAATAGATTCCATTATAAAACTAAGGACTCTACACCTAGCTTATTATGTTCATGACAAGTAACATACTGAGGTGACAGCCATATAAACAACTCATCACTAATGTTATATTTATATAAAAAGGTTAATTGATTTTCTTCATATTATTGAAGATGTAACGTAATATACGGGTAACATTAATTAATAACTCATTCAAAGTTAACCATTAACATTGGTCTCAACAAAATCTAGTGTTGCAAATGAACATTATCACATTTCTATATTAAAAAGCATTTAAAACGTTTTGAAGTACAATGTCAATGACAACCTCCACCACATAGCCCAGAGGGATTAGAAGCTAACGTTACCACTGCTAAAGCAGAGTAGCATATAGCATTAGCTCCTTAGCCTTAGCTAACTCGGTCATGTCGAGCTCGGCAGGAGTGGTTTCAGCAGCACGTCAGTTTAGCTCCACCTACTACCCGCATCTTTGGCCATTTTGGTTATCCAGGACTGCGCTTCAAAAACCAACGGGTGACGTCACGGACACTACATCCATTTTTATATATAGTCTATGAACATTCGACAGATGTCTAATTCCAACGTAAAGCTAACTTCACCATAGGGCCTAGCGCCATTCCCTCTCCAAAATTTTCCGGTAAAGTGTGAAATTTACGACACAACCATATAAATTATTTAGCATAATGTAAGCGATAGATTTTTTTCTATCGTCAAACGATCGATATCGTCATATTGCACAGCCCCAACTACATGTTTCCCTGTCTGGGCTTACTGTAGTTGTATGCTCTTGCTGCTAGGACCCTTCAGGACCACAAACCCGTACTTGACTTGACCTGGTTGCCTATAGTGCTAAGTGTTAATTTTGACAGCCATTTTAAAATGTATTGTTAGTCTTAGTCCTGTGTTAAATGTCCTTGTTAGTTTTTGTCAAATTTAGTCCACTTTATAGCTACTATTTTTTTAGTCATGTTTTAGTTGACTAAACGTCTGGGTATTTTAGTAGTTATTTTAGTGTAGTTTTAGTCATTAACCATTATTTTACTCTTTTCTAACTCAGTATAATTCTGATTAGCATTTTGGTCAATCTGCTCTGACCAAAATATGATTCGAATGTTAGCTTTGTTCTCATTTGTACTGCAAAGGAGACATTAAGTTAGAGTATCTCAATTCCCAGGTGGTTATCCTTAATATGCCACTTCAAGTTTGTAGTGTAGTGTTGTTACAACTACATCAGTGTGCAAATTATACATTTTTATTATACAGCTTTCGAGGGAGCTCAAATTTTCTTTACATAATGGGGAGGAGGAAGACCAACTGTGATTCTTACTGCTGAATCATTAATAGTTGTAAGTATGTAGACCTTGACTTTGAAAATGATCATGCATGTTTGTCTTATTATAATAATAATTTTTATTATCATATGTAGCCATTTTGCTACAATTACGCTTCACACAACAGCTGTGTTTGTGACCTGACCTTTCTTTTTTTCCGTGAGAGGTAAGAATTTAGAAAGTTGCGTGGCGCTGCGGAGAGCCCTCAGACATGATCCATGATAATAGAGGAATATAGAGATTAATGACAATAAAGCAAGCTGTCAATATTTTAGAGACAGTCAGTCAGTGTTTAAGGACATTGTCGTCTCGTCACTGGAAAAAAGGTTGTTGACGAATATATTTCATTTAGTTTCGTCTGACGAAGTAACACTAATAGTGTTTTGTATTTATTTCTCCTTCTGTCATGATGCAACATACAAACGACTTGGTTGATTTTTTTCCTTCACTGTAAAACAAAAACACACATAGCATTAACACAGTGATCACAGTAAGTTAAGTAAAACCGTTCTTGACTTCACTTATCAGCTTTACGTAGCCTACAGCTCAATACTTTGGGAGGATGAAGATGCATATTACTTTTCTTCCACTTTATATCCATATATCATGTTAGTGTGCCCCACACTCAACAGTGAATACTTGAAAACACAAAAGTCTTGATACAGACAGAGGTTTACGGAGGTAACGTAACACTCCTTCCAGCACTAGTTTCAGTATGCGTCAGACAAAGTGCTAGTCAGATCATCAGATCATATCTATTTGTTTCAGCCATACCCTGGCCTTAATCGTGAAATTAGACTTGATCTAAATGACTAGAGCCTTGCCCCCAATTTGCCCCAAAACCAACGTTCTCTTATTGTGTTAACAGTTAAGATGGAAAAATTATCACAACCCTTCATAAAGATTATTCAGCGTGTTGTGCAGACAAAGTCCCAAAAGAAAACTCCAGCGCATACATACTCATTGTAGTTGATTAAGCTAAGTGTGGTTGAGGTCAGCGGGGCTATGTGTGAGTTAGAAGTCCATGTTGGCGTACAGTATTTGTGTGTGTTTCAGTTTCCTTGCTGTGATCCCTCTGATCAATTAGCTGCTTTTTGCTATCACATGGCAATCCGTATTGATTTCTTTGAACACTGTCATGTCAGAAGGTACTGAGCTTTACCCCACAGGGGAGCCGACCACCATTTCCTCTCCTCTCTATTTAGTCAGTGCCCCCAGTCCCTGACAACAGCTGGTGCTGAGGTTTGGGTGGGAGCTCATTACTACTTGGTGGAGCCTTGCCAAAAGGAGGGGAGTTTTTTTTTAAAGGGAGTAAATAGAGGTTTTCGTTTTTGGGTTACTTTATTTTGTACGGGCAAATCCGACTCCATGCCTTGTGTGATCTGTTCCATGTGTCGTGTGTGTGTGCCACCAGCAGTCATCTCTGGTCCCCTCGCCCTGGAAATAACTTCCGCTACCCTTCATTTAATGAACTCCCTTCTCTGATGTTTAATTCACTGAAATAACCAGAATTTTACTCTGTATTTGGTAAAGACTCCTCAATTTTGGAGACATCTTTTTTCAGAAGTCGGGTCTATTAATTTATTTTGACATACATTTCAAGTGGCAAAACTTATAAATATAACTTAAATAATAATCTATACTCAGTGGTGGAAAGTAAGCACACTTACTTACTAAGTCCACTTTTGAGGTATGAACTTTACTTGAGTATTCCCAGTTTATGCTACTTTATACTTCTACTCATTGTATTTTTTACTCCACAATCATTTATCTGACTGCTGCAGATATTATTTGCTTTTCAGATGAAGATTTTACATTAAAAACATATAATAAGGTTATAAAATAAAACTAAAAAGGCATGTGACCACTAACGACCCCACGTTTCAGATGTCTGTTGTTTGCAGTTCCATTAAAGAGACATTTCCCCTCTAAACTTGTCAGATGGTTGATTGATAAAGGATTTATTCACAGAAAATGACAGATTTAAGAAAAGAAAAAAAAAATATTGATTACAAATTTGTGTAGAAGAACTTGTTTTTTCTTCTTACCTACAACATACATTAACCATCTCACAGCCTCTCAGATTTATCTTGTGACCCATTGGAGGGGGCCTGACCCCTAAGTAGGAAACCACTGGACTAAACTACCACACTATATTTAATGCGCTGAATGTTGTAAAATATATAATGCAGCCAGAGAGTTAAAGTAGAGCTTCCTCAACCTGCTACAACAGTGAAATGCTGCTTATTCATTCTTGCATCAGTATTAAAGCTGAGGTTTGTTTTTCAGAAGCACTTTTCTTACATTTGTGAATCAATAAATCAAATGCTCTATCACAAAAATCTGGTCACACACTTTTCAATGTAACAAGTACTTTTACTTTTAACTCTTTAAGTACATTTTGCTGATAATACTAATGTACTTTTATGTCGGATTTTGAATGTAGGACTTTTCCTTGATATGGGATACTTTTAGATTGTTGTATTGGTGCTTTCGCTTAAGTAAAGGATCTGAATTCTTCTTCCACCAGTGCCTGTACTTTTACATGCTTTATGTAATAAATCTTACAAAACACTAATTGGTGCACTGTGAGGGCCTGCAGCAACAACTGCAACTGTCCATACAGAATTTCTCTTTTCTCCCTAATGAGATTCACTTGAGCTCCGTGGTCCGCCACTCACAAGACAAAGCCCCCATCATTCCAACTCCTTTGCTCCTAACAGAGGATCGTTCAAAGCTTTACATTTGATGACTTAGTGCCAGAACGATGTGGTTTGGAGGACTGGAACGATTGTTTATTTATGAGAGACATATTGCACTGCAGGAGAGGAATAATATCTTCAAGTGGGTCAAAGGATTGGTTTCGTCTCTATGTTCTAGACTGGTGACCAAGAGTATCAGATGTCCCTGTCTATTGAGTGATTGTGTGGAAAAGAAGTGAAGTGTTCTTGACTTGTGTTTCCTCTTTTGTAGAGGAGACTGATGTGGGGACTTCCTGGTGATACTGATCAGGAAGAGAGACAGGGGATCAAGACAGAGTTAGAAATAGATGGGTTTGGATTTAAGCAGGGTTCAAAACTGTCAAAACCAGTGCTTGATAAATGCAAAAGGTCCAGAGAATAAATGTGCAACAGCCTGGAGCTGGAAAAAGGCTGTAAGAAAACGGTGAGGGGAGTGGGCAGGGCATACAACACAGAAATAGAATGACATTATAGGTAGGTAAAATAAGCAGGCCGTACCTAAAGGGGACTTTATTACTTATAACCTAAAACCCCTAAAATCAAAACAAAAAGGCCAAGCCACACCATGTGTGCAAGAGGAAGCTCAAGTCTTCTCTCCTTTAGACCACCCAACGATTCACCCACACACTCTCCTGAAAAACACTGAGACTGTGCAGGACGGAATCAACCAAACTTCACATATTTCACAAGATCATGGAACTAAATTTAATGCTTTCAGTTCATCTATTCTTTTATTTTTGCGAGAAACACCCAGCCACCCGACTAAAACAGATTATTAAAGGTATTGGGCAGTTGTATTTCTCTTGAATGAAAAGTGCCCTGTTGCTGAACAAAAGTTGGGACAACTTTAATCAGGAAGCAAGATAGAACTTTAAAAACAATAAACAGGCGTCTAAGAGATGAACAATTTGTCCACACTGACTGAGTGTACTGGAGCGAAAATATAAAAATTCTCCCAAAGCCCATGGCACTTTGACTGAAAATAAAGAAGAAACCTTCCTTCCCCCCACTTGCCTGAAGCCACAGCATGTGGTCTACTCTGTTGCTGCTCTAAAAATGGAAGGCGGGCGGCCTCGGGAGAAGCCCAGAACAGCCTCCACCGTAATGGCCGTGTGGGTGTGGCCCCTCGTAGATGGCTTTTGAGGGGGCCCCTCCCGGACGCCCGCACCCCTTGCCAGCGCCCAAGGGCTCCAGGCTGCCTGACCAGAGACACCACGATGCGGCCCACGCTGAACCCAGGCCGAGCCGGGCTATGGTGGGCTGGGCTAGGCCAGGGCCAGGACCGGCTTCCACAGCTGCTTCATGGCAGGTTCCTGCACTCCTGCCCTCTGCTGGGGTCACAGAGAAATAAGACAACAAAACAAAAAAGAATAGCCTGAAGTTTTGCGAAAACCTAACAAACACGGCCAGGTCCCCCAGTGAGAAGTGTTTCGACCAAATGCCTTGTTTTGTGTGTTTTTATTATTTTACTATATTCATTTTTAATGATTTATCCTTGAATATGTTGTTCTAACTTTGGTACTTGAAAAAATGAGTGATGTTCTTATAAACATTTAAAACATTATACTTCACAAAGGTGTTTGAAACCTTACTGATATCATTTATTTGTACAATTGCAACATAGCAATGATGGAATGTAAATAAATACATTTACTCATGTACTGTATACTAAGTATAACTTTAGAAGTATTTGTACTTTGAGTACAGTAGTACTCAAAGTACTACTGTACTCAAAGTACAGTAGTCCCATTTTATGCTACTTTATAGTTCAACTCCAGTGCATTTAAAAAGTGAAATCTCATACTCCTTCAAGACCTTCAATGAGTCTACGCGATGCCTTGTTATAGGTTAAACTGCTGCAAGCAGTGAATAAATTAGCTCAAACATTACAAACAAGTAAACAAAAAACCTGCACACATGAATGTATTAATAACAATTCTCCAGTATGTAATAATATACATGGTATATATATCATTTTGCTCATAATTCTGTACTTTTACTTACTATTTTTACACTGTGGTATTACTACTTTTAGCAATAACATCTAAATACTACTTCCAACAAAGCAACAACAAATACAGCATGCTTCTGCAAAACACAGACAGTATGTACACTCAGTAGTAGGTGCCTGGCAAAGACTGACGCCAAAAGATGAGAGAATGAAATGAGCTGGTACATTATGTGCTACCATTTCCACTGTTTTAATGTGGTAAAGAAAATGCTTTAATCCTTTAAAGGATCTTTGGCAGGTCAAACAAACACAGTGCAATTCCATGTACGCATCCTGTAGAGGAGTAGCCTGTCATTGAAAGAAACATACAGCAACAAACTCTGAGGAACACTGTCCATCTTAGCTTTTTTTTACATCTTGAAGCCCTGTAATACAGAGAAAACATTTACAGAAAAATAACTACAGAGACAAGTTTTGAATGAAGCTTTGCCGTACAGCATGATCACGCCAGTCTTATTATGTTTCAACATCTCTTATTAACCAAGTTCCTTGGTTACTAGTTGTGTTGATTTTTAACCTTCTGGCCTGTATAGCCCATATGCATTAACCATTTGTTTAATATTTCATTGCACGGCCATTTCAAGTTTTGCATGTAAAACTGCACATGTGATGGTAATGTGGTCTGAATGGTGATAGTGAGTGATAGGGTGAAGCCAGCCAGTCACCTTCTGGTTTGAATCAGAGGAAGGGGATTGGAGGGGGTTGCTCTCGGTAGGTTGGCTTTTATTGCTTCTCCCCTTTGGTTTTAAACAGATCTGCCTGTTTGTGGAAGTGTGGCTGGCGGTTGGCTCCTCAGCTGGCAAGGCAGCGGCGTTTAATTGCTCTTTGTTGTGGCGGGTTGGGGGAGAAGGAGGCCCTGTGGTCGCTGCTGCACAATGGCGCTTTAGCCTGCCAGCACACACGCACAAACACACACACAACACAAACACACACAGATGCTTGCACATGCGTCTACACACTCACACAAGCGTGCTATGCATACTTGAACACACGCACTTATCAGCACGCAAGACCAGATACACAGATGTGTACCCAAACTAAACTTATTTTTTTGTTAAAATTCACATATCCTAATAGCTTTATATTCTTTATTTTCCTCTCTTGTGTATTGAAAAAAAGTAGGTGTTACCGCTCAAAAGCCATTACCATGCACAGAGGAAATAGCTTAATGGTGTAACGATATTGGTTTATAATTGAGATTAACTAAGTGTTGGGGGAAATAAAAGAAGTATTACATGGAGAATAAACAGAAGCAGCATGGTTTGTATATTTGTGCTGTTCTGTGAATGGGCAAGCATGTAATTATCACATTTACAGGGAAGAGCTGCTGAATAATGGTCATGGTGGGTGTAGTCGCAGGGCAGGGTATCCTCCCTGATCGCCTCCTCCCAGAGTGTGTGTGAGAGAGAGAGAGAAAGAGAGACAGAGATAGAGAAACCTGTAGACATTTGATTAACAGTCAACTTTGACAGTTATATCACATGATGAAATCACTAATCACTATCACTAACGATTGTATAGTGAGCAGTAAATACATGTTCCTCTAAACCAGATCTGCTTCTGATAGACCTTGCTTTCTAAATGTATAAAATATGTTTCCATGTGCAGTAATGCAGTTTTACCTTCCTCCTCCTCAACTTCACCGTCTCCATGATCCCAGCCAAAAAAAGTCTTTGCCTTGTTTACTTTTCCTGCAGCCCCTGCACGTGTGTTTATCCAAATCTAAAGTATTCTTTTTTCTGCTCCTCCGTCACGGTGGCTTTTGTGCTCAACTGTGGTGAGTTTTGTGTATTTTTGTGTAATTTACTCCTACAATTGGAGGAATGATGTGCTGTTGTACTCTGACCAGCGCCCCCTCCCATCCATCCCTCCCCCTCCTCCTCCCTCCCTGAGAGGTTCTTTTCCATTGATGCACTTACTGTAAAGTGTTCCCTCTGCCTCCATTGCTGACCACATCAACTTGGCCAATCACTGATGAGTCATTATACACACATAAACAGAACATAGCACAAACAATCATCACAGAGTTACTGCATACTTTTACACATGCAGCACAGCAGAGTGTCTCTCAGCTCCCTATATCTCTGTTTTTCTTTTTCACCCTCCTGCTCTCTTTCTGTCTCTTTATTTCTTAATGTCTCTCTCTCTCTAATACAAACACACACATACAGCATGGATGCATGCAAAATGAACAGAATGCTTTGCCACTGTAATTTTTGGAAATGAAAATGGAAACTGGCACCAATTAGGGAAACCAATAAAGTAACCTCAGTGTGATATGTCTGCCAAGTGGTGGAGGGGATTCAACTGGAGAGTATAGAGTTACATTCAGCCTTTAGCTTATCATCCAGATAACATCATCCAGTTTTATACCATGGATGCAAGTATATCTCTTGTGCTACTTGCCACTCTGCCTGTACAGAAGCAGGGCATTATCTAAAACAGATTTTGTATCACCTGGGTTGAGCGAATGTCTTATCATCTCACATGTCATAGTTTTTCTCAACAAGACAAGATAATTCAGCCAGTTTAATAGCCTTTCATTAGGTTAATCAACGCTTACATCCACCGGCAGCACAGCTAACTAAGAGTGGAGCAGTGAGAGGGACATGTTTTGTTTAGTTAAACACTTGCTTATTGCGATCCTCATGGCTGCTGCCATTAATTGGTTCCTGCACAATGCTGTAGATAAGAAAGGAGAAGGAAGAAGGCAGATGGGGCGGTAAGTTTAATTCTGCCTCTGGTAGAGACACAGTAATTGGGTAATGATCCTGTGGCCCTCTGGTGCTGATGTGGTGTTGAGAGAGCAAAGGAGAAAGGAAAAGAAAGAGAGAGAGACCTGAGCTTCAGGAGAACCACTAAATGCTGCCACATTCATCCACGGCAGTGACGCCATGCCACACGCCAGTCACCCAATCAGCCACACACACACACACACACACACACACACACACCAACACACACACATTATTGCTCTGATTCTCCTTCTTAAATGCACACACACACATCAGGTACAGTAGCCTAAAACCCCAAACACCTACAGTGGCCAAGAGAGCTCAGTGAGCGTACACAAGTAAATAAAGAACCCATCTTCACCAGCAACAAACAGAAAAAAACCTAATAAAACTTTGCAAACTCGGGAACTCATATTCACAAATTCAACATCACACACGTGGCAAACAGAAAAGTGCAGCAAATATAGACAGAAGATATAAAAAGTCTTAAAAAACATCAGAAGTTTAAGAAAACTCAAACACAAACTCTTATCTTTGTAGCCCTAATGTGATTACAAACGTGGATAACAGCACCTACTTTCAGAGAACTTCTCCACAAAGTCATTCAAAGTGTTGCGCTTGGTTGTTCACACAGAAACAGAAGTAGTTGTGTGAAGAATCAAATAAGAGATGTTCAAACCTTGTTTACTTTTTCACTGTTGCGTGTTACAAAAATCTTTGGATGCAGCTGTCCCAAATTTTGATGCTGGAAAAGTGTGAGTGGAAGGGGTCCAACACAGACAGCACTTTGTTTGAGACATACTGAGGTTTGTTTTGTCATACTGCTATTTCCAAGGTCAGGAAGATCTTTCATGTTTAGGAAAACAGTTTCTGGGGGGACACGAATAACTGGTGACTCGCAAATTGCAAAATTTAACCACTGTCAGTGATATTGGAAAATATAACCAACAATGTTTAGTTTGGTTTCAACATTCTGGCTGTATGATTTTGATATTGTTTGAGATATTGGAGACTATCTGAAGAGAGTAGCATTTATTTCAGCAATTTCCCCAAAGCGGCACGTTATGCCCTCTAGAGGCTGTAGTAATTATGGAGGAAGTAGTCAGCATGAAGCACTTTAACATGGGAGGCTGCTGTTTGCATCCAGTTTCCAACAGTCAATATTGGATTCTTTTAACCTTTCCTTAACCAAGTGTTTATTATTATAACGCCGTATTTTGTCGTTTAGAGATGTCATATTATGCTCATTTTCTGGTTCAAAATCTTATTTAGGGGTTGTACTAGAATAGGTTTAAATGGTTTCATTATCAAAAATTACCATATTTACCACCATATTTTTTGTCATATGGCACATTGCTGCAGCTCCTCTTTTCACCATGTGTGTTGAAGGCTTCATTTTAGCTATGGAGTGATGCATCTCACCTCTACAAGATCTTTGTTGGGAGTTGTACATGCGCAGTTCCTAGTTAAGGACTACTAGCCATTCAGAAACAGAGTTGGGCGGGTCGCGAAGAGCCGGTAAACACGGCATGGTTCAGCTGTATATCACCTTACCAGTTTAGCAACATGGACTGAAGCAAGAGTTTCAGATTGGTAAGTTATTAATTTGTTACAAATGTATCTTTCATCCATAAAGTTTTAGCTGAGCTCTGTCTCTACATCACAGTAATAACTTTATGTCCATTGACTGGCTGGAGAGTAGCTAGTGTTTCGAAGGGAGAGGAGAGGCAACAGGCGAACGCCTTGTCACTGTGTGCTGCAGCTCAGATTGTTTTTCCACCAGTGTTTTTGAGGGCGCGTCGGACTAGCCGTTTGGCGAGCATTTTGACGTGTGTTTGGCTGTGTCATCACAGGGATCAAAGGGAAAAGGCTGGACTAGAAACGAGCTGCTTTCAGGCAGAGTTTTCTGTGGGAGGTGGGAACTCCCTTTGGGCTGGACTTTGTGCTTTTTCACTTTGCAAACCTATTACATGCACAAAAAGATATACAACTCAATAAAGGAGAGGGAAAAAGCCAAAAAGAATAATAGCACCTCTATGCACCTCCTCTTTAAGTTGGAGAACTTGTTGAGGTATTGAACATTCAGCCTTCCAATAATTATGTACTTGTTCATCTTTTTTTGATGCCCTCTTCTCATTTTTGCACACGACTGCTACATTTCTGTATTTGTTGCGTGCGTTAAGTCATGTACAGTATATTTTTAAAAAACATTTCTACATACATGAATTTGTGAGTGACACTGAACACAACAACTTATGCATGAACACGCATGCAGAGACTAGACTCAAGAAATGTTTTTGCTACACAGATTTGTTCAAATAAAAGATTTAAACTTGTATTGCATTTAACTCACAGACTAACACACAAATAACCAACACACAGAGATGTGTAAACATCCAGCAATGCTGTTCTGGGTGATGCAAATATATGCACAGTCACAAACGTCTCTGTATTTTCCTTTTATGAATCCTCCCTCACAATGACTCATGTATCCACTCAAATATTTTTGTATTATAAAAACAATTTAATTCTGGACAGTAGTTTGTTTTCTAAAAGGAAAAGTCCCAAAACCAACTCTCTGTGGCTCTTTGTGAGCTCCCGTTTAGCCATATCCTGACGTTTGCTTCCTTTATTGCTATTTTCTGCGCCTGGGGCTGTCGCTCCCCCTCCTGCTCCTCCTGTTCTATACCATCTACCGTTTCCTGTCTCTTTTCTCCTTTCCTGTCTTCAGTCTCTCCATCCCTACCACCCCCTCTGTCTCCTTCTCCTAGTCTTTCTGGCCTCTCTGTCTCCCTCTCCTTCTCAGTTGGAGTCATGTGGGACTGATTGAGCTTGAGGATCCAGCCCTCATCAAAGGCCGAGTGTGGTTGAATGCGAGCAAGCCACTGAGGCTCCAATCTCTCACTGGTTAATGAGCCCCC
>JAPMOB010208833.1:0-36084 GCA_029875015.1 Lepomis gibbosus
ATTAAAAATTCTGAATGTGTCGCGTCTCGCCTGTCTATCTATATTGCACCAAAAACGACACTGTACTCCCCTGTGAAGTCATTTGGATGAACGGTTTCTGGAAATAATCAAAATGCAAATGGACAGGCAGCCTAAAGAGATTGTGCAGCTTTGAAAATTTAAATATAAATTGTACAAATTGATTTTTCCGAAGCTTCGAATATTCGATGTTCATTACTACCGAAGCTTCGAAGCTCAAAAAATGGTATTCGGACCAGCCCTACTGTACATTGATTTTCTGGTTTACACACTCTTTAAATCACTTGTGATTTAGCAAAAAGCCTTGATACAATGATGGTGACCAAAACAAGGGAATTCCGGGATTAACACATTGAAATGGATGAATTCTCAATGAAACACGGTGTCTGCTGCCCCTCATCCCAAATACAGAGGTCTACTTCTGTCACTTTCACTTGTTCAACACAGCTGCTTGTACATATCAAATCCCTGCCTGCCTCCTTCCAGCTCAAACAGCTATGCAGGCCAGGTCAGCAGGACACCACACGAAAATGAAGTTAGTCATTCAGAACACCAGGCCCACTGTCCCGTCCTAACCCCACCCATTAGACTAACCCTACACCCTGTGTGTGTGTCGTCCTTCAGACAGCACTCTGCTCGCTGTTCATGTCCCCTCAACATGATCCAATATTGTCCCTCTTGGGATTGTCTCAAAAGAAGTTTTGTTCTCCTTGAGGGGGGAGGAAAAACAGGAAGTTATATTCCTTAATAACCACAACTGAAATGTTGCAGACAACAGATTACTGCTGTCAAAAATCACAGAAGAAAACCAGGATTTAAACTTTCAATCTGTCTCCATCAAAAACAATCTTGGTAGGAATGAGCATGAATGGTATCTCCCTTGTTGACTTAGAATAGATCTGAACTGAAAACTCAGTAAATCCTGCATTTACACATATTTACTGGGGAGTACAGACAGAAGTGCTTATAAATGCACATCAGTTACAAAATTACACACAGGACTGAATCAATCGGCAATCTAAAAATAACCTGAAAACTACAATAAAAATAATCCTGTGTGATGCAACGCTGCCTGTCTCTCAGTGGGATAGTGAGCCCATTGACTACAAATGCATCTCCAGTCACAAATAAAGTCGCATCAGTCGCAGAGTCCCAAAACAAGGCAGCCTCTCAGTGCTCAGAGAAGTAGGTCACTGAGGATTCCATTCATTTGTACACCGCTTTCCAAATAGTTGCGCTTTTCCACTCAGGCCAAGACTTCCAGCTGCATGTTAACCCTTGAACAGCCTGCAGGTCTCTTTTCTGCACCAGCACCAAAGTATACGGCGGTTCACTCCACTAATCAGTTATTAGACTAATAATTTTGCGTGAAGGGCATTATTTTGTGGTTTTGTTCTTAAACTAACTGACATATGGTCATGATACTGAGGAGATACTGTAACATTTGGGACTTTTAAATAGCTATTGTTAGACATTGACAATACTGTGTTATTTTAAAATTTATTAAATGTTTTTCTTTCCATTCTTGTCCCCAAAAAACACAAATGAAACTGATGATCTTCTAGGGCAGCAGCTTTTTAAAGGAAGTTTAAAAGTTAGATTTAACAACTGAACAATAGTGATTTACAAATAGCTTTTTAGAAAGGTATCAAGAAAGACTAACAAAGCAGTTACAGTAACACAACAACTAACAACAACTAATGTGTTGGGGTTTTTTTGGGGGGGGGGGGGGTTACACTGCATAGCTGTGGTAAGAAATTAATTAACTGGCAAATACTCTATAATCAATGCAAGATTTGTATTGGCCCAGTAAAGCAGCAGGTTGATTTATCTGCCTTACACAAGCACTCAAACAAGTTACCACAACATACCACAGGGATCATGTAACCAGGCAACCATCTCAATCTCCCTCTTTTTAGTAGCATGTGTCCTGACGTTAAGTCTGCAGCGCTGAAACAGGTCTGCGGATTCCACCTTACTGAGCTGAATCAGTGGACAGGAAGCAACCACAAGCTGACACAGGTGGGAGAAAACTCAAGGGCGTGGCCCAAAATTTAATCTAGAGGTAAAGAAGGTAGTAGCTCATTAAAACCTCCTTTAATATGATTCCCCTGGGAGAGAGCTTGTTGTACAGAATATTTTAAATTACACAGCTGTGATTGTTGAAAATAGGGAAACATGCACACAGATATTCCTCAGAGCTCTGCATTCATGTCCAGTTCTCAAAGCACTTTTGTCTAAAAAGTAGGAAAGAAAAGGTTTTGCTATCACCATGTCATTTAATCATTATAGTATGGTCAGTTGATTAGGGGTGGGAGAACAAATAGATTCTTAGATGCATCGCGATGCGGATGTGGAAGATTCTGACTCGATCAACAAATATCAAAAAATCGACTATTTAAATGTTAATTGATAACGTTGTAGTGACAGAAAGCAAAAGCCGGAACTCGCGGAAGTTCAGCACCTGGACCGTCTGTGGGGTTGCACATAACAGAGAGACCAGCATTCCCCCTGTTTTCGACACACCACCGCTGCAGAATGAATAACCACTCTACGTAAATATTACACAATCATTAATATCAATGAGCAACTAATGATTTTAACTCGCACACTGTGTGAGCATGGTGACACTCATTCTGATATTTATTTTTCAGTTTTCTCAGTCTGACAGCTATTTGTAAAGAAATGAGGGACCATGGAGCTGAGGTTAATGAAGCAAATTAGGGATGGAAACTTGTCCTATAAAGCTATTTAGGAGATGGTTCTTTTGGATTTTAAACAGTCTAATTAAATGCTTAGCTATTATCCAGAGATCCAGTAAAGAAAACACTTATGCATCAAGATCCATCGATAATTGTTTTATAATCGCATCTTAATCGTAATCGAATCAATACATGAGGTTCCCAGAGATTCCCACCCCTACAGCTGATGTGTGCCTTTTCAATACTTTAAGCAACAGGGCTCATTACCAGACAGATGTGACCATGTCTGAATGGTGAGCAGCATGATAAAACGGTAAAATAGCTACATTTTATGAAATTTCTAACATTAACACCATTTTTTCAATTAGTAGAAGCTCTCAGCTTCAGAGAAAACTGAATACAACTTTATTAACAAAACAATTTATTGAATAAGCTGGTTTTCTAGATGCCACTACACTATTTTGTTTAGTTTGTAAGTGCATCATTACCTTTGGCATCCGCAGATTGGGGTACAGGTTCAACAAATGGAAAGATTGAAAGGAAATCCAGGTGTGTTAAGATGTATGAATTTACTGTGATAATGACTTTAGATGAATTGATCAGATTAAAACATTAACAAGAAAAGGTAGGACTTAAAACACTAATGTTAACATTGTAGTCAGTGATTTAAAAAGATACTTACAAAGATGCCTCCCATTGTAAACCCCTGACCGCATGGCAGAGAGAGAGCAGGCCATAGTCTGTCTATTAAGAGTCATAAATTTCTCAATTATCTATTTTTTCTCAGGTTATCACTTTGGAAAAATCCTCCTACTGCTTCAGTTCATTCTTGACGGTATAAAGAAAAAAAACATAATACGAGCTCTAAAGCTGAACCAGACTCACTTTAAGACACTCAATCAACAGAAAAATTTGTTGTTTGTTTGGGGAAATTCTGGCTAAAGTAAATATAATTTATAGTAAGTCAAGTTGGGTAAAAAAACGTAGGTAAAAACTTTGGTTCAGTAAGTGCTGAGTTTACAGCAAAATGAAAAAGAAGCATTCGCATTATTCAGACCTAATAACATAATTTGCTGCATAAATGTTTCCTAATATTTGTTTGTACTGTCTCCAATACTTTGAACTTTCCGAAAGCCAAGATGCTAGTGTTAGTAAAGTACTTAAATGTAAATTAAAACAATGTGCCCTTCATTCTACACTATTTTATCTATCATAAAAGCATGGCTCCATATTCACAGCCACCCAAAATGTTAAGTCTAAATGTATATTGTGTTATTTACCAAATACAGCTACAAGTTATATTACACTTTAACTAAGTTATTTTACACAAAAAAGCCAGAACTAACCCTTTCTACCCACAGGCGGATTTCTTTCATTTGTATTTCCACGTGGACAGTGAACAGTGAACAGAGTCTTGCTAGTTGGGAAATCCAGATTCACACAGAACATTAAGAGTGAAATACGACTGTGACTCAAGTGTCATGACGAAGATCACAAGACAGTGTCTCTTTGGCTAACACATGATGCACTGTAATTCATATCAAAACTGTCACAGAAAGTTTCCAATATTCCCCTCTATTTTGCGCAGAGATGCATCCATAGCTTTGGACTTAGTTGTGTTCGATTAAGAAATAATAATAAAGCGAAGGGAGTGAAAGAAAACAAAGGACAAATGTAAGAAAATGTGTGGCTCAGGGAGACAGCGGAGATCAAAGCAGGAAACGTATCAGAAACAGTCCCCATCAACTTGTGTTCATACATATATTTAAGAATATTGAAATGAATGTCGTTATTGCATTATCTTAATCAATATCTCATTATCACATGTGGGCAATATAGCGCAATCCTACAAAAAGAACCCTGCTGTTGAATTGTAAGAAGACTTAACCCCCCACCCCCACCGCCTTCCCTTGTCATCGATCTGCTTTGATCTCCGACAGCATTAACCAGCCTGACTTTGGGAGCGGTCGACAGAGGGAACTTCATATAGTGTGCTTTGATGTCTGCAGCTTCATATTAAACAATAACAAAGACCAGGCTTTATTAACTGCAGCCACTGCCCATTGTAAACCCTGATGGAAACTCTATGTAATGTGTGTGTCACTGTAGGGCAGGGCCATTATGTCAACCCCAGTGTTTGCCTGCAGATGCGTTACTGCATGCAGATGTTGCCATAGGTATACACAGACGCCGGCTCTCCGTCGCAGCAGCAGCGGCAGGAGCAGGAGCAGGAGCAGGAGCAGGAGCATGTCTTTCTATTTTTCATGAGCCAAGTTGGTTGCCAGGGTTTTTGTTTCCATGGCCACGCTGCAGTCTGATGCAACAAAAACCCACCCAGAACCCCCCTTGGGTGCTTTGGCGTGATACCAACCCAGAGAGAGCTACAGCGCTATAGACTGGCACCCACAGTGACTGACTGACATCTCCAGCCAGTCACGGTGCCAGCTGAGCTAACACTATACATGACCCCAACCTCCTCCACCAATCACTTACTGGCACCGGTTTCTTTTGTAACATCAATGATTTAGCTATTTATTACGTTTCACGGATCTGCAGAAAAGTTTTGGACAGGAAATGACTTCTAATGCTTGTGTGGTGCCTGTATGTGTTTTCCTGTTCATTTTTCCAGGGTCAGGGACTAAAACGCCTTTGGGAAAACATTCAAGCTAAAACAAACATTAAAAAACAAACAACTTAGAATTTTTTAATGAGCGGACAAAAAAACAAGTAAGATTTGTGAATTGGACCACTGTGCGTCTCTTTGCAGCCTGAAGCAGAAATCACATGACACTAGCTACTGCATCAACAATGAATATCATAAAACCTTCAAGTGCAGAAGATGTATTATTGACAAGAGAGGGGAAAAACAACTCTATCCTCTTCTGTAACAACTGCTGCAAGTTCCCAGCAGTCTGAAATATGTTAAAATACACAAAATTAAGTGTTTATTTTATCTGAGGTGTAACTGTAGTAAGAGCAGAGTGAGGTTGTGGGAGAAAATAAATCTGAGAAACAAATGAATCACTGCCTGTAAATGCATCTTCATCATGTGTCAGCGGACGACGTAGCAGGTGACAGTGTCTGAGCAGCAGGTTGTCCTACCTGGGTTGTTGGCCTCTCCCTCCAGGACCTGCAGTTCGGTGCACTCAGCGAGGGAGTGCTCCAGACAGAGCTGCAGGAAGCGGGCCTGGGTCCGGCTCACCCTCTTCAGCAGGGACAGCAGAGCCACCGTCTGCTCGCACTCGTTCCAACCTTTGAACCAGCTGGCAAGCACGCCCACCTGATCGCGAAACATCATGGTCTGCGAGACGGGGTGGAGGCCGACTGGTTGTGGTGATTCCGGGCTGGACTGAGAGGTGTGGGAAGCGAGAGCAACCTCTCCCAGACTTTACACTGATGGTTTGGGTAAAACTGACGGAGGATGGCGGTGGTCTTTTCAGCTGACTGGTGATGTTTCTGTAAGCAGGGGAGGTCATTCAGTTGGGGAGCATCAGCTGAAGCACTGTGATGCCATTCTTAGTGTTGTCGCCGGCTGGGACAGCAGTCTCTGTTAGGCCTTCTGGTGCTAAAATTTGTTTCGCCTGCAGCCGGTGCTGAATATATTCCTGCTGGAGGCGTTTCTGCACCGTCTTCTCCTCTCTGATAATCTCCGTTAGAGTATGTGTGGGGGGTGAGGTGCTCTTCTAGCTAGGCATTAGGTGATATGAGCTGCTCTGTGCTGCTTAGTCGCTCCCAGAGGGATTGATATTTGATGAGCAAGCTTTCTTCCAGCACACTCTGTGTCACATCAGCTTCAGCCTCACTGGCATTTTTTTCTTCAGGGAATCCCTCTTAAGCCTGCAAGAGGATGTTAGAAGTTAGAGGAGGGGGGAGAAGGGGAAAAACACATTTAACAGACAATGCTCTCTGTGCTGGCTTTGTACACGTCTCTCCTTCTCTTTCATAAATATGCAATGACTTTTACAGTGCACTAGAGAAGAATGCGACAGTCTCCCTGTTGCTTCAGCACTGCAGACTTTGTGCTGCTGGTGCAATACGAAAAAAAACAGCCTTCAAAAACTCATACATTTATTGTTCGCCTCCTCGCCGTCGCCTATGTGCATAGGCTTGTGGCATTCACCGCCGAGACAAAAATAAATAATTTTCGTTTCTTGGTATCCACCCATTCCTAAAAATACAGCTGTCGGTAGTTCTGGCGCTGCATCTCAGAATTTTCCAAAGGAAGGACGCCGGGTTACCGACGGCGGCCGCTGGCAGGGCTATGTGCTGCAGAGACGTTAGCAGAGACTTCCCTCCGTTTACTTAATGACAGGTTAGGCTTATAAACGTGTATTTTAAGCCGAGGATAGGCTGTAGTGGCGATTTTTGCCGAATAAACACCGAAGAGTAAGCTAGGAGCAGACTCCGGCTGAGCGTTAGCCGCTGTCTAAAACTGTCACTTTGCTTCATCAGCACACTGGGAATGACCGTTGGCGGATATGTGTGTGCGTGAGCAGTTTGTACAAAGAAAAACGAGTAAATACAGCCGTATCAAAACTCTTATGTCTCTTTATCCCTTTTTCCTTATCTATCTAGAACTTTCCCGTGAAATAGTTGTGTAATAGCCGTGACTTTAACTTTAGTTAGCTAACGTTAGTTAAACTTTCAAACACCGTTAGTAATTACAACTAACGTTAACTAACATTAAATGCGATGAGTTCCCCAGTAACCGTTGCCATTAACGCAACTAAAAAAGCTTCAGCCAACAGGTAAAATTGTGTAACTTCAATGTGAAAGCAGGTTAAGGTTAACTTAGGCTATGCTTCTTTCCAGGATAAGTTACACATTTAAGCCGAAAGGAAGAGGGGACAAAACACAACGAGAACAAACAAACAAACAAAAAAAGATTGAGAAACTTCAGTTTGAATATCTGATTTGTCAAACGGTTAGTTAACGTGAAAGTGTTACCGAGCGTAACGGTTCTCACCTCCTGGCGCAGTTTGCATCGTTGGGTTTGTCTCAGGACGGGCGACAGGCTCAGCTTTTTTCGGGGAACGGTGCCCCTTCACTCCGGGTCTGCGGGATTTGCCATCTTGACTAACTTTTCCTCTGACTCTCCCCAGCAGACGGGCTGCTCGGCGGCTCTGGTCTAACAGCAGCACGGTCAAGCTACACGGAATGTAGTGCGCGACTTCCGGTTACAGCTTTCAAAATAAAGAACTGCAGTGCTGCGCAGCTAAATCATTTCCCCCTGAGAATTTTATAATTAAGTTATTACTAGATTATTGTTTTTTTTTTGCTGAGCAACTCGTACAGCAATGTAATTTTTCGTCAAGTCGTAAATGCTTCTTATATTTTATATTTCTATCCATTCCATGTCAATCCTACCAGTAATCATTATTGCTATTATTATAGACAGTCTATGATCCACACTGATTCATTACTCTTCTGTTAATGCTTTAAAATACTGCACATATCCACACCTTTTTATTTACAGGCTATGATCCACACTGATTCATAATAACTACTAATACTAGCATTTATTGCTGCTCTTACTAGTATGTATTGTCAGTTGTAGATCTCGTGCTGTATTTGATGCTTTGATGATGTTTGTATGTTGTTTCATCTCAAATGTAAGTCGCTTTGGATAAAAGGGTCTGGCAAATGAGTAAATGTAAATGTATATATTTTCTATTTCTATCCATTCCATGTCAACCCTACTAATACTATATTACTATTACTTTGTAATTCACTACTACTATTTATGGTTAGATCTGTGGTAATACTTTAAAATACTGTACATATCCACACTGATTTATATTAATTTTTCTATCCATTCTATGTCAACCCTACCAGTAATCATTAGTACTATTACTTTCTAAATCACTACTACTATTTATTGTACATATTCACACTGCTTAATATTTTTATATTTTATATTTCTCTGTGATGGACTGGCGACCTGTCCAGGGTGTGACCCGCCTTTCGCCCAATGTCAGCTGGGTTAGGCTCCAGCCCCCCTGCGACCCTGTACGCAGGATAAGCAGCTGACGATGGATGGATGGATGGATGGATTTTATATTTCTATCCATTCCATGTCAACCTTACCAGTAGTTATTATATCTATTACTTTCTAAATCACTACTGCTATTTATCACTACATTGTTGTTAATACTGTACATATCCACACTGTTTTTTTTAACTATTGTTAAAAATATGAAATGGTAATAAATTTGGTGAGGAGCACATTATGACTTGTTTAGGACTCAAAACTCAAAGTTTAGGACTTGAGACTTGAATTGGAATGTGTTGGTCTTGACTTGGGACTTGACTCTGACCTGACTTGACTTTGGACTTGAGTAACTTGAGACTTATTTGTAACTCGTAAAACAATTACTTGGTCCCACCTCTGCCAAAAACTGTATGAACAAAATTCTTTAAATTTGTTTTTAAAATTACAATAACAGATTTAAAATTTCTAAGTTTAAAATGTTCCAATCTCCAACAAAACTTATTTTGAAGGGAGGATCATTTAACTTCCGGCAGCGTTTCGGCCGCCTTGGCCCAGAGAAGCTCGCGCTGCTCTTTCCACATGCTAATCATTAACAGCGGAGCATTACGTCAGGGGCTTGGCAGCGCGAGGAAGCACCAAAATAGAGAGAGAGAGAGAGAGAGAGAGAGAGAGAGAGCCGCGGCTAGCCAACACAGAGGGAGACAGAAGTGGGGGGAGACCAGCGATGAAACTGCAAGAAAATGCAAGAAAAAGAAGCGTTTCCACAGTAAAAATGAAGTCCACATCCAGAAAGGGATGGAAAAGAAATGTTAAGAAAAGTATTCTGTGTTAAGCAGAGCTGCACCTTAGTATAATGTGTCCTGCACTAAGGGGATGTTTGTGTGCAAAGCAGTTGTCTGGTTGTTGGTCTGTTGATGTTGTTGGTCTGATGTTTGCTGTATGACACACTATAAATTCCCAAAAGGACTAACAAATATCTATCATCTATCGGATGTGGAAATTACACTTTTTGGGGTGATACAGGCTAGCCTACTTTACTTTTACTTGATTATTTCAATTTTCATTTATTCTATATGCTTCTAATACATTTCAGAGAGAAAACTTACTATCCTTTTACACCACTAAAGCTACTCACTGGTGAAATGTAACTAAATCTAGTACATTTACTAAAGTAGCCTGTACCTGAATAGGTCCACAAATTCAAGGTACTTGTACTTTACTTGAGTGTTTCCATTTTATGCAACTTTATACTTTCAGAGGCAACTGTTTTACTCTTTAATATTTGTCTGATAGCTTTAGTTACTTTAAAGATTAAAAATGTCCACACCCTTCCTGTCCACTTAAAACAATTCATCTCCAAATTTGATGATTTTGAATTTAAATGTTTCTGATAAACTCAGGGATAAAGTGGTCCTTTATGGGTGGATAAACTTCTCCCATTCTAAAGATAAATAAACAATTTAAAAGTCACCCTTGCAAAAGCTGAAATATACACTGTAGCTGCACTCATGACTTTTTAGATCATGAATCGGATAAAATGAGCTCCTACTCCACTGGCAACATTAAAACTAGAATTTGCATCAGTTTTACTGGCCATGTATGCATACACATAAGAGGAACTTGAGTTCAGTTTTACGTTGCTCTCAATGTACATACACAGAAATATGCATAAATACAGCTAAGAAAAAACAGGCTCAACAAGGTAAAGAGTTTACAAGATAAACAAACTATCTGTAGTTACAGATATACTACAGATGTACCTGCATTTTTGTACATTTACTGTGTAATGTAGATAATGATTGAAATATTTTTTTTAAAAATCTTTCACATTCACATCGGTTCAGTTTTCATGTACCATTGACTGTCTGGAACAAACTTCAAAAACCCTGAAATGCAATTCTGCTGTAACTGTTTGGTCTTTTAAATCAAAGCTGAAGACTTGCTTCTGCCTTTTATTTAATCAAATTTAAGGCTTTTGATTAATAAACTGCACTGTAACTTTTACTCTACATTTTTATCTTGTTTTTTATGTCATTCTTTAAAAAAAATTGTACTTAAATGTATTGTTGTATTTCCTTGTTGCGTTTATGTTTTAAAGCACTTTGAATTGCTTTGTTGTTGAAATACGCAATAAAAATAAACTAGCCTTGCGTTAAATGCTCAGATATGGCAAAAGGAATGCCCTACAACTTCAGGCCCATGCAAGTATATAAAATTGAAGCCAAACAATGCACATAAACAAAATGATGAAAACTAAAAACGCTTTAGTGTACTATAAAAAAAAAACACTTACATTTTTTATTTGTTAGCTAAGACATAGTCACACAACTTGTCATGTTTTTATTTTATTTTTTAATAAACTCTTGCCTGATCAAACTGTTTAATTATCTGGTAGATTGCACATTTTACTCACTAACCTATTTAAAATTCTGAAACGTGGGCTGTACACACTCCCTAAGGTGGAAAAATGTATTTGAGTCCATTTGAGCGGGCTGTCCCTTTATATTTTTAAAGGTAAGTAAATTAGTATCGTTTTACTCCACCTTGTGGCTAACCTTTGGAATTACATTATATAGTATTTAAACTCAACTGCTCACTAGCACATAAATATTTAAATATAATAAAACGCAGGACAACTGTACAGCTGTTCGGTTATCAGCACGTTTATAGATTTAAAAAAAACATTTAATGAAAATAGGCCTACCAACATTATCCTGTCGTAAAATAATTTGATATATCAGTGTGGAAAACGTTTGCTTGTGCAAAATATCTATAACCTAATATTAAATTCGAAATATATTTGTGGATATTTTTTTCTTTGTAGGTCTATACGTTATATTGAAGTCTATTTAAATGTCTAAGTCTAGTAGGATTTATTTTGGACATGCTGGAGGTTTCAGTCGGATTGTTTTGTGAGCGAACAGGAAGAAAATACACTTCCAGTTTAAAAGCCTGATTAGGCAACAGACTTCTGCCTGTTTAAATGTGAACACACACACACACACCAGGAGCACCGACGTGATTAGAGTCTAACGATTAATGCTGCTGATCAATTTGTCACGTATCGCACGTAGCCGACTGGAAATGACAGGAAGCAAATATCAGGAAGCAAAACTTCGCATCAGAACTGTCTCCACCCAGCGTGTCCTGTTACTAAGGAAGTGAAGCTCTGCTCTTATATTCAAACAGACAAACATACATTCAGAGTGTGGTGTAGTTTTTAGAGGTCGCTATGAAGCTGGTGGTGTTCCTGCTGCTCCTCCTCCAGGTGTCCGGATCGGCAGACAGCAGCTGTTTCTGTCAGGTGAGCGACTGTCACACACAGTACATGACACACATAATATAATAATGATAATAATAACAAAGCCTAATCTGTTTTATTCAGCAAATTCAATATCCTGCCTGTAGCTTGTAGCGTTGACACTCTTCAGTAGGCTACACCTGTGTGCCGTGACATCCACCAGCTGGAGCCCCACATGTTGTGTTAAATGTCAAATTAATAATAATAAACACGCATATGTCACACGTGCTTTTCTTTAAGTGCGTTTAATAGTTGTAGTGTCAGGACTTGGACTTGGACTCTAGTGTCAAAATTGGATGATTCTTAGTTTTACAAAAGGTGTCAGGTCTCTCAGTTAAGAAACCAGCTAGAGCAGATTTACATTAACGCTCATGCAATGCAAACAAATCATCAAACATCATAGGTGAACCTTAGAGGTGAAAATGAACATTTAACATGCCAATTCTGTTGGTATAGTGAGTTATTTATGTTAGTTATGTTAACACACAGGGCCTTTAATGTCCTTTAATTCAGAATCAGCATACCTTTATAAGAAATTTACTTTGATGTAGTTGCGCTTAATATTTAATATTATTTAATACAAGATAGAAAAACATAACAATGCTAAAGACAGAGACAGTACCGCAGGTCATGTAATGATAAATATAAAAGTGACAATAAGATATCAAAAGATAAAAGAATAATAAAGAAGATGTACATTAGGGTTGTGGTTTAAAGTACAGTTAGGGCAATACATTGTACAAAAGGCCACAAACCTTTCTCCATTATCATGTTGTCAGGTTGTTTTAAAAAAAAAAAAGTAAGAAGTACAATATTTCCCACTGAAATGTATTGGAGTAGAAGAACAAGTACCTAAAAGTTGTGCCTAAAATGTAATTTGAGTAAAAGTTACATTTAACCACTGCCAATAATTCAGTACACTCCTAACAAAAAGGGAGTTAATTTATCTTATCCCCCACAAATCAGCTGATAATCAGTTGTTTGTGTTTTTTCCCTGTCTCATTCAGGTCACAGGTGACCTTGATGACTGTACTTGTGATGTGGAAACCATCGATGGATTTAACAACGAGCAGCTTTTCCCCAAACTTCAAACTCTTCTGGAGTCCGACTATTTCAGGTTCTACAAGGTAAGGTGAACTGATGAACACACTGTCATTGACGTAATGCGTTCACCAACCATAAAGCCAAGTCTTGAACCTCAAACAACCCTTAAAATGTGTGGGCTCCCCGTTTTTAATATAGCAAAACAAGCCTACTCACACACACACATACAGGTTAACTGGACTTGTGTTGGGACTCGATCCTTTGCAGGTGAACCTGAATAAGCCGTGTCCGTTCTGGGAGGCCAGCAGTCACTGCGGGCTGAAGGACTGCGCTGTGAAGCCCTGCTCTCCCGTGAGTTCCCCCTATCATCTACCTGCTGTAAACAAACCAGTCACCTTTTGTTATTCACACCACACTGACTGAAACTTTTGTCGGTTCACAGAACGAGGTGCCTGAGGGGATCCGATCGCCCTCGCACAACAAGGTGAGTCAGTCAGGATCGGCTGAAGCGAACTGGCAGTCTGGGGTCCATCAGTCAGACAGGTCCTTGAATGAACTGCCAGTGTTCAGACCAGAAACCAGAACTCTCTCTGAGTTCTGGTTTCATTTACAGTGTGTGTGTTTTGTAGAAGGTTTTTTTTATAGTACCCATTAGCAACTAAATCTCCAAATGTTTAAACCGTGAGCTGGGGGTGCTGGTGATTTGGGGACGCTGTAATGTAAATAAAAAGTAATTTAAGTAATAGCCATACATATACATACTCTTTATTATTATTTTATATCTTAATCTTGTCAGTTTTATACTATTATATTTATGATTCTTGATCTGCAGTACTTGCTTTATCTTTCTTATATTTTCTACTTACTATATTTATTTTTATGCACCAAAATACCAAAACATATTCTTTGTATGTGTAAACCTGCTCAGCAATAACACGTATTGAGATTGTAACAGCAAATGTTGGGTTGCTATGAAAACTTTATGGATTTATAGGCGAAGGAAATATAACAAAGTTTTGGGATTGTAAAAAAAAAAAAACAACACACAAAACATTTTGGGATAATTGACAAATAATTTTAGGCTTAAGGGACTTTATGAAAAAACTGAAGGGATTACAAACATTTATAGGAAACATTTTTATAAAATTACATTTGAAGTAACAAATTGTATAATTGAGAGGCACTATGGCAAAGTTTAGGTGTTACAACAAATGATAATTTGGGGTATACTATATTAACTGCTGTAGATTTGCGGTGCTTTTAACTCATTTTTGGGATCATGAAAAAATAACAAAATTTTAACAAGAAACAAGTCCTAAGACTTGTATGTCAGTGTGTGTGATGTGTGGCCGTAATAGCGTTTTGGGATTGAAGAATTGCAAATTAGTATTTGGGATCATTGAAATGATTCTTTAAAGGTGTTCAAAAGTTCAACAGCGCTTTGCACATAATAATATTCGCCACAATATTACATCACATTATGAGTTCAGATTCTCCCATAGTGTGTAAAGAACATTGAATTCAACTCTTTCTTCATTCACTCGGTGCAGCTTTCAGATTGTATTTATTTTATTTTGTTCAAATTACAGTTAAGAGTAAATAATGATTTTATTTGTGTGTGTGTGTGTTCAGTATTCAGCAGAAGCAAACGAGCAGCTAGATGACTGTGAGCAGGCGGAGCATCTCGGAGCTGTAGACGTCTCTTTAAGGTGAGTGCTGTCAATCAAGAGAACAGAAGATCACTGAGCAAACGTTACAGACGATATACGCGTTGATACCTGTATAAAAACAGGGTTACATATAAAGTTTGTGGGTAACATAATACGTAGAGGTTGACAGACTCGCTCTGTTTTCAATTTCAGTGATGAGACCAGAGAGGCTCTGCTCAACTGGAGCAAACACGATGACGAGGCAGAGCGCTTCTGTGTGGTTGACGGTACAGTTTAATCAATTAGTTGATCACATGACAGACTGAACAAACCAATAAAAAATTTACATTTAGTATTTTGATTACTAACACTGCAGTACACTTTACCATATCCCGGATATAAAAGTAGAGATACAAACAAATGTCTTGACACAGACCTACTGACTGACACATGACATCCAACTTATTCCCATAAGTTTTAATAATAATGGCAAAGATATTTAGAGAAGATAATGTAAGGAACATTTTTAAGGAACATGATGACAAGTAAATGAAATTATCAGGGAACATAATTGAAAGAATATGGATTTTTTTTTTTAAACAGGGACATGATGATAAAATACACATTTTTGTGAATCCAAATGGAAATAATAAATTTTTAGAGAATGTGAAGATAAAATGCAGCTTATGATGTTAAGAATTAATCATTTTTCAGAAAACATAAGTGAGTGTTTTTTAAAGGAAATAAATGAATGAGTGTATAACTTTTAGGTAATGTAATGAAACACAGAAAAATTCCTTGGTATTCTTAATATTCTGAACTAAGCAGACTCCCTGCTCTGCTGGTTCACATATTCCTCCACCTTTTTACTTGTTTCTTTTTCTTGGTTTGGATTGCTGACTAAAATGTTGGTGTGTCTCAGACGAGCAGTCACCAGACTCCCAGTATGTCGACCTGCTGTTGAACCCGGAGCGCTTCACAGGCTACAAAGGACCCGAGGCTTGGCAGATCTGGAACAGCATCTATGAGGAGAACTGCTTCAAGTAAACACAATTGCAGTTTAGATTAGTGAAGAACAATCTCTTTAGATTTTGTATCTTACATAAGGAACTCCATCCTAAAACACTATTAAATTTATTTATCGAACTAAATGTTAACGTCAGCATGCTGACATCCTCAAATCTGACCTGACAGTGAGGCTAGACGATATATCAGAGGACCACCAAAGTTATTACAAATCATCCTGAGGGGAACATAAATGTCTGTACAAAATTGCATGGCAATCCATCCCATAGATTATATATTCACTCTGAAACACAAATGTCAACCTGCTGGTGATGCTAATGAGTTTGGGGATCACCAAAGTCATTAGGATTCATCCTGTGAATCTGTTCAGAAATGTAGGAAATGAAGCAGAGGCTGGAGACGTAGTCAGATCGTTTACTTAAGTAAAAGTACTCATGCCACACCTTACTTTAGTAAAAGTGTGTAAGATTATTAGTAAAATGAAGTTAAGGTAATAGAAGTAAAAGTACCTAGTGCAGTAGTAATCGGATGTTTCTGGATTAATATTACTGCTGCATTAATGTTTGTTCCATTTTACTGATGTAAATGTTGGAGGCTGAGCTCATTTGAACTACTTTTATATACTGATGGGTAGTTTAATTTAATATCATCAAATGTTGGAGTGTCGCTTCTTTAAATGTAAAGTTTTCATGAGAAAAACAGCCCCGTTTTCAGCTTTGTGACAAAGAATTTTCCAGCTGATCCAATAGTCCATAGTTTATTAGGCTGAAGAAGGAGGAGGATTTTCTCAGCCCACAAAGGAAAACACTTCATTCTTCAGTTTATCACTAACAATCAAATTATAACACTGGACATTCAATGGGTGTAAAAAGTTGTTATCTGAAAAAGAACTAGTAACTTAAAGTACCGGCTGTCAGACAACTGTAGTGCAGTTAAAAGTAAAATATTTGCCTTTGAGATGTAGTGGGGTAGAAGCATAAAGTTGCATACAATGGAAATACTCAGGTAAAGTAAAAGTAACTCAAAATTGTACAGTACTTGAGTAAGTTTTACTCTTTGTCTTTCCTTCCCCCTCACAGACCGTATACTATCAAGCGACCAATAATTCCCGACGCGTTCCACATGAGCTCAGGAAGTGAAGGTAAGTCACATCACACCATGATCCGCTTGATTTGGATTGAGAATTATTATTCATTGGGTTTATTTATTTATTTATTTTTTTACAGCGAAGACCTTCTATAGCTGGCTGGAAGGTAAGCTGACGTTTCACCTGAAGAAGTTTGGCACAGAGAAATGAAGCCTTGTTTCTTTTATTGTCCACTTCTTTGTCAACTCCCTCTGCTCTTGTGTCTGTCTCTCTCAGGCCAGTGTGTAGAGAAGAGAGCTTTCTACCGGCTCATCTCCGGCCTCCATTCCAGCATCAACATACACCTGAGCGCCAGATACCTCTTGGATGGTGAGACACTCCAACACTCGAACAAACCCTCACGGACTCATTCGGTCATTCATTCTCCATCTCCTTTTTGTTAAAGTCAGCAACAAGACAGAAACAGACTGAATGTATGTAATTTGAACTGTCAATACTTAAAAAATAACAGGCTAATCTCAAATAATAGCTGGGAAAATAATGAATAAAATTAAACAGGCTCTCGCACGTGTAGCGCGTCGGGGTTTGAGCTGGCCGCCTTGCATATTCCGGAGCTCTGCTGGTGCGGCTGTGAATTTGCTACGCGCTTCAGACGTTGCATGAAGGTGTTACAGGTCACTTCCTGTTGCCAGCAGGTGGCGCTATGACTGTAGCTGAATGTCGGCATGTACATGTGTTCAGGGTGGGACTCTTGTCAAACGTGTAAAATTTCGTGCAGATCTGAGCATGTACAGCCAAGTTAGTCCAACTTCCTGTTTCATGGCGAATCATCGACGCCACGGACACGCCCATTGACGAAAACTCGCAGATAGCACAACTTTAAATCGTCAATGCCTTTAGAAGGCACAGCAGAAATTTGAAGTGGATCCGACTAAATCACTAGGAAGAGTTTGTTAAAAGTACGGAGTGTGTAAATCATCCAAAAATGGGCGCAAAATTCAAAATGGCTGACTTCCTGTCAGGTTTAGGGTATGGGTTCTTGAGGCTTTTTTGTGCGTCTGGACATGATACACGTACCCACAAAATTTCGTGCATGTAGGTTGAACGTGGACGAGGGGCTAATTTTTTCCAATTTTCTAGGTGGCGCTAGCGAGCCATTTTGCCACGCCCCTCCGTGAAACCCACAAAATACAAAATTTTTCACCACTCCTGACATGTGTGCCAAATTTGGTGAGTTTTCGAGCATGTTGAGGCCGCCAAAATTGAGCTGACTTTGTGAATGAAATTAAGAAAGAAAAAGAAATCCTCACAATTTCAATAGGGTCCTCGCACGGTTCGTGCTCGGGCCCTAATGACCTGTACTATATTGGGTCACAAAGTAAAATCTGCATTAACAGACATTTCCACTGAGTTTTCTTGCAACTGAAATACTCCTCTCACTGACTGATAGACTGAGTCATGATTGCGTCTACTTTGTGGCTCTTTTGCAATCTTTAAAGTACTGTTAATGACATTAAATACTTACACAATAAAATTTAAAAATTCCAGTGAAAAGAAAGGATTACGCCACGCTGAACAAGTGGGAGGATTTTAATATGAAATAGTTGCAGCAAACAGTAGACACAGGAGAACAGATCAGAAAACAGGGAGTTGCCTTGTTTAAACACAAGATACTCTACTTTACAGGGATTAAGACCTGTACCTGTCTCTACTATCAAAGGCTTAAATAGAGATTTTTTTTTTAGGTCAATTAACATTCTGCCTGCTATTGATCAATTTGTCACTCTGTTATTCTAGTAAGTGACAAGAGTATGTAAGTAATGCACTTAGGCACAAGGTTTCTGATACAAATATATAGGCAGGCGATATTAATGGAAGTGTAAAATGATTTCAAAATCTCCAATGAGAAGTAGTAAAGAAAATATGTAGCTGGAGCGAGCAGCAGGCCGGCTTAGCTTAGCATTCAACTACTGGAAGCAGAAGGAAACCGCTCTCCTGGCTGTTTCCAAAGTTCAATTATATTTATATAGCACATTTAAAAACAACCCTAGTTGACCAAAGTGCCTCCCAGGTTCAGAATACACAACAAATATACACGACAAAACAGTAAAGGTCAATAATGTCAATGCTAAAGTGGAAAAACACGTCATCCCTACCTGGTTTAATCCATAAACCAACAAAAATGTAAAATCAACACGAGTTACATGCTGATTCTGTTTCTTTGCAAACAGACTGGTGCTGAGAATATGTGCATCTGTTGGCAGCTTTTTTTGTTTTTGTTTTATGGTGTTGATTTTCTCATCTCACTCTTAGAAAGTAAGCAAATATTTCCCAAAATGATGAGCTATTCTTTTAACAAAGTAAGTTGCTTCTTAAAGAAAAAGTTCAACATGTTGAGAAATTCCCGGAGTCTCTGCTGGTCGCGTTACTGGTCCAGGCCAAGAACGCCTCATAAAACAGTGAATTTTTACACCAATAATATATAACAATGTAATTAGTGAGCTTTTCTTGTTGGCTGAGTTTGTTACCTTTGGAGAAAACCAGGCTAGCTGTTTCCTTCTGTTTCCAGCTGCTTGCGGTACCTTCATAGTTAGTATACAAATATCAAACTGGTATGAATCCTCTCATCTAATTCTCAGCAAATATATATTTTCCTTTAATGAACAGTCCTGTCTTTATCCAGTAGAGTCTGTGTTGTCATTTACTCCTAACCTTCCCTCTCTGTTTACCCCCTTAGACAGCCTGTTTCAGAGCAAGTGGGGTCACAACGTGTCGGAGTTCAGACAGCGTTTTGACTCGGAGCTGACGGCCGGAGAGGGTCCCAAGAGGCTCCGCAACCTCTACTTCCTGTACCTGATAGAGCTGCGAGCGCTGGCCAAAGCCCTGCCGTTCTTCCAGCAGCCGTCTTTCCATCTGTACACCGGGCGACCTGAGGAGGACCAGAAACACAAAGAGCTGCTGCTGCACATCCTGCAGCTGGCCAGGTCAGTCTGAGGCCTGATACTGACCCTAGAACAGAGCTTCTTGTCAGGTTCCCAGTAGCTCTGGATTTAATAGTCCTTTTTTTCAGTTTATTTTAGTCAGAGCTCTACAACCCCAATTCCAATGAAGTTGGGATGTTGTGTAAAACGTAAATACAAACAGAATACAATGATTTGCAAATCCTTTTCAACCTATGTTCAACAGAATACACCACAAAGACAAGATATTTAATGTTCAAACTGATAAACTTAATTCTTTTTTGCAAATATTCACTCACTTTCAATTCAACACATTCCAAAAAAGCTGAGACGGGGGCATGTTTACCACTGTGTTACATCACCTTTCCTTTTAACAACACTCAATAAGCGAGGACACTAATTGTTGTAACCTGTAGGTGATATTCTTTCCCATTCTTGCTTGGTGTACAACTTCAGTTGCTCAACAGTCCGGGGTTTCCTTTGTCATATTTGGCGCTTCATAATGCGCCACACATTTTCAATGGGAGACAGGTCTGGAGTGCAGGCAGGCCAGTCTAGTACCCACACTCTTTTACTACGAAGCCAAGCTGTTGTAACATGTGCAGAATGTGGCTTGGCATTGTCTTGCTGAAATAAACAGGGACGTCTCTGGCAGTGTATGTTGCTCCAAACCCTGTTTGTACCTTTCAGCATTAATGGTGCCTTCACAAATGTGCAAGTTACCCATGCCATGGGCACTAACACACCCCCATACCATCACAGATGCTGCTTTTGAACTTTGCGCTAATAACAATCCAGGTGGTCCTTTTCCTCTTTGGTCCGGAGGACACGACGTACATAATTTCCAAAAACAATCTGAAATGTGGACTCGTCTGACCACAGATGAGCTCAGGCCCAGAGAAGCTGGCGGCGTTTCTGGGTGTTGTTGATGTTGATATGGCTTTCACTTTGCATGGTAAAGTTTTAACTTGCACTTGTTGATGTAGCGGCGAACTGACAATGGTTTTCTGAAGTCTTCCTGAGCCCATGTGGTAATATCCTTTACATATTGATGTCTGTTTTTAATGCAGTGCCGCCTGAGGGATCGAAGGTCACGGGCATTCAATGTTGGTTTTTGGCCTTGCCGCTTTCGTGCAGAGATTTCTCTGAATCTTTTGATGATATTATGGACTGTAGATGATGAAATCCCTAAATTCCTTGAAATTGTACGTTGAGTAAAGTTGTTCTTAAACTGTCGGGCTATTTGCTCACGTAATTGTTCACAAAGTGGTGAACCTTACCCAACGTTGCTTGTGAAAGCCTTTCGGGGATGCTCCTTTTATACCCAATCATGACACTCAACTGTTTCCAATTAACCTGTTCACCTGTGAAATGTTCCAAACAGGTGTTTTTTGAGCATTCCTCAACATTCCCAGTCTTTTGTTGCCCCTGTCCCAGTTTTTTTTTAGAACGTGTTGCAGGAATCAAATTCAAAGTGAGTGAATATTTGCAAAAAAACAACAAAGTTTATCAGTTTGAACATTAAATATCTTGTCTTTGTAGTGTATTAAATTGAATATAGGTTGAAAAGGATCTGGTTTTATTTACATTTTACACAACATCCCAACTTCACTGGAATTCAGGTTGTACATAAATATTCATTCTGCTTCGTAATGTTTTTTTGTGTACAGTTTTAAATGACTATAATACAGGCAGGAGACAAATTAAAAAAGGAAAAACCTAAATAAAAGAGTGTAGAAACATATCAAATGCAGATGCCTCTGTGCACTGAACAGTTTGGTGGGTTTCAAGATGATGTGAATAAAATGTTACGGCTTTAAAGTCACCAGAGCCCAACCAAGTTTCAAAACTATGGAAGATTTTAGACCAATGAGTAAGACAGTGCTTTCCCTGAACATCCCCATGAGACATAATGATATTATATAAACTGCTGTATGTACTTTTGTTATGTCTGGCTATGTTTGTGTTTCTTTCTGTCTGCTAGATCGCGTGATTTAAATTTAAGATGGTGTGTGTATATATAGAAGAGGGAATAGGATTCATCCCCACACAGTTCCACAGACTTAGCGAGGAGCATTGAAGCTGTTGTGGAGGCTCGTGGTGGCCTTATATTTTCAGTTTAATTGTTATTTCTCTCTCTTTGAAATTGATTTTCATTTTAGTTATAGTTTCCTGTGAATATTTGCTAAATAGTTCAGTGTAGTTTCTTGTGCTACTGTCTTATTTATTGTGTATACCCTGGCAGTTTGTGGTGACTTTCCTCAACACTCTTCCAGATCTTTCCCTCTGCACTTTGATGAGACGTCACTGTTTGCTGGGGATGAAATCGAAGCAGCCAAACTGAAGGTCAGCAGCCATTTATAACCCTTTGAACCTGTAAACCGCAGACTGATGCCTTCTTATTTAAAGATAATACTACTGAATTTATCAAGCAAGGGCTGTTTAAGCTCATATACCATACAGCTTAAATTAATAGCTCTGGCTTTTATTTCCTTTAATTACTGACCCTGCCTGTTTGGGACAGGCGTCCGTATGGGACGGGACTTTATTCCTTTTCCACAAAACAAAGATAGGAAATAGTCTACTAAAAAAAGTTCATTTCAACCATTATAAATATTACTTAATTGATACTTAATAAAACTAGGTTTTCTAATAAATTATATATTATGAATCATCCAATTGATCCAGCTCAGAGAGACAGCGAATCAACCTCACAGAGAGAGAGAGAGAGAGGGATCTGTATCAAAATACTGGCAGCCTACCTTAGAAAGGATGAAAGGTGAAGATTACCTTAATTATTTCAACTTGGATTAATTGTTATTTTGATCAGTGGACCCTTACGGACTAAAGTAATATAAATAATCAAGGAATGGACACATATTTGGACTTTATGACTTTATGCTTCAGAGGTAGGGAGTCTCACTTGTTTATCATATCATGTTGTTAAATCTTAAAAAAAAAACATCACTCTTGGTTGCTCAAGGTTCCTGTAAAATTAACTGAACAATGGAATTTTGGAGAATCTTTTTGATCTAATGGTGTGTAGCGTGTCCATATTGACATGTTTAAACTTTTATATATGTGCAATCTAAGCAGCTTAGAACTAGCTCAAGCTAGTGACCCGGTGGGATTTAGGAGGTTTTATTCATCTATAGAACTTCTATAAAGACCAGACCAGGCGTCTAATTTAGTCTGCGTTTAACTGTCAAAACGTGTGGCTACACCAGGCCAGTAAAAGGGACAGGAGGCTAATTGGGACAAAGCTTTTAACTGAAATTTTAATGTTTATTGAAAACTAGACTCTTCTTTTGATTCCACTAACAAGTGAAATTGAACTATCTACTCAGCCTACACTGCAAAAACTAAAATCTTACTACGATTAATTATCTTTAATTGAAGGCAAAATATACTTGTTTTTTGTCTGACATGATATTTCTTCTTACCAGGCGGCTTTTATGTTGTTTCAAGTTTTTTTTTTTTTGGCCTAAAGTAGCAGTGAAATATTCCTGTTCTGTTAGCAGATAATTTTGCTTATTTTAAGTAATATTTCCCCCATTTTAATACTTTTTCCCCTTGTTTTTGAGAGCTCAGTTTTTGCAGTTTAGTTTTATACAGCCTGTGGTTGAAACTCATCTTGGGTTCGTTGTGAAACTAAAAACAATGTGACTTCTCAACCTCCTCCTAAATACTGACATTGATACTCTCCACCAGCTCCAGTTTCAGAATTTATACCAATTAAGTGTTTTTTAACCAATAATTCCAAAAGTGCGATTGATTATCATCGAGTTATTTTACTAACAACAATCAAGCAGTTGAGAGAAATGTATGAATGAATGTCTTTATTGCTTGGATATTTATTACCAGGAAGCAGTTAGAGGGAGTTCACAGATTTTGTGGAAACCTTTATTTAAATATTAAATGAGTGAATCGATAAAATATTAATTCTGATTTTAAAAAAAGGATAGGTGACACCCGTGTTTTTTGTTGTAATCCAGTTTTATCGCATTTCTTTGGCCACCAAAATGACATGTTTTCTTCTTCTGTGTTAACGCCAGGAGGACATCCGGCTGGCCTTCCGCAACATCTCCAGGATCATGGACTGCGTCGGCTGCTTTAAATGCCGGCTGTGGGGGAAACTGCAGGCGAGTCAGGAGGGCTTGAGAACATTTTGTTATATTAATGATGCTCAGTGTGGAAAATGGTATAATCTGTGGGTAAATGTTACGCAGTCAAACCAGTATGTGTTTGTATAGTACAGCAGCATTGTGATCTGCTCGCCTTGTTTTGATCTCTGTCTCTCTCTCCTCATCAGACTCAGGGATTAGGAACGTCATTAAAGATTTTGTTTTCAGAGCGACAGATTGAAGCTCTGCCCACGTCCAGCCACCAGCGACCCGGTTTCCAGCTTAGCCGACAGGAGATCGTCTCTCTGCTCAATGCCTTTGGAAGGTGAGAGACTCTGTCGGCATCATATGATAATTTGTACCATCTGTGAAATAACGTTAAATAATATTATTTTAAAAGAAACTATTATTAACTGAAAATTATTTGTACATGGTCCTCAGGTGAGTTCTTGAAATGTAACACATTAACTATGTGCATGTTTATACCAGTATCATGTTACATCATTTTCTGAAATGCTACGGGCAGAAACTGTGTGTTTGCCCTCCAGGACATTTTTCTTCAGGTCAGATCTTGATCTTACTACGTACGGTTAATGGAATTTCCTTTAAGAAAACCATTTCCATTAACAGTAATCTTTGTGGTCTCTCCAATAGCTCACCTTGTAGAGCGTTACACCACGTATCGAGTCCTTTCAGCAGCAGCCCCTTTGCTGCATGTTGTCTCTTCCTCCGCTGTCGCTGTCAAATAAAGCAGGAAAAAACTATTTTTAAAAAGACCAATGTTTCTTAGTCGATGCAAATAACAAAATGTGTGGATTGTGTCGACTTAAGCAAGACCACGACCTGTTCTTTAATTAACCTGAACCGAATAAATTTTACCATTTGAAGCTTTTTGTATGACACCACATTAGAGCCTGATCTCATCTCTGATCCCTTGGCTATGGAGTTAATCCCTCAATCGATCTCTGTTGATCTGTAATTGTGAGTTTGATGGTTTATAAGGTGACCTGCTTGTAGCCGCTCATTATGCGTTCTTTAGCTTTGTCAAGTGTCACTTTGGCTTTTTTAAAATCTCAACCTTAAGTTCTCGGATTTCCTATTTCAAATCTTTTAATTTCCATAAAGAATGTCTTCAAATTGACATTCGTTTCACCCTCCTCCTTGTTTCAACGGTTCCTTTTATTCGGGCAGCTGTTGTTAGCTGGGGAAGCATTGTGGCTAACGTTAAGAGTTCCTTTTGGATGTACTTTTGAATTTGAATTTTTTTTTTCATTATAGAACAAGCTTCTATGGATATATATAAATTTTTTGGGGGGGTTTAATTCTTCTTTTAGTTCAGTTGCAGGGATTTTTCCCACCGTACACTGCCTCACTTGTTCTTACCAGAAATCCATGCATCTATCACTATATAGTATATATTGTACATATAGTATAGATTGTTGAAACTTGAAACTCAGTCTTGGTGGATTTCACACAAACTCTAAGTGAAACCCTAATATTTAATCTTGACATTAACCAAAAAACGGAGCCAGAGTAAAATTAAAACTCTTAAAATGATGTGATATGAATCCTTGGAAAAACTGGAGAGTATATTTGAGTCAAAATTAGTTACTGTGTACACCCCCCCCCCCCTCTGTCTCTTCATGAAATGTCCCACAGAATTTCCACAAGCATCAGAGAGCTGAAGAACTTCAGATCGCTGCTAGCAGAGGAGCAGTGAGGATGTGACGAGTCCAGCTTCACCTGTCGCCTCTTCTGCCTTAGTCCTGCTGAAATATCAAGTCACGGATCACCATCAGAGTTTAATATGAAGAAACATCTGGGCCCTGTCCTTCAAATGTGGCTTAACCAATTCAGGCTAACATTCTGTTATGAGGCTGAAATAATCCTGTTTTTATTCTCAGCCAGCTTATGTGGTTCCTGGATGAAGTTATCTTGAATAACAGTGCACTTTATATTTTGAAATAAAGGTAAAATTGTTGAAACTGTGATCAGAATTCATATGATTGGCTGTTCTGATCATGTTACAGCAGTTACATGAGGTGGGGAAACCCTCCCAGCATGCACTGGGGCATTAGATTCATGGACGTAAGTCTTTTTATGTGTTTTTGCATTTTATGTTTTTTTTTTTTTTTTTGCACCATTTATTTCCTAAATTGTGCTCCACAAAGTTTCCACTCGGTTAAACATTTGATGTTTGTAGTGAATTTGGTCAGACGAGTGATGCGAGGTTCCCACTGATGGACGTGCAAGAGACTTTTAAGTGATTTTTAAAACTGACGTGAAAATCAACCCTCACTAAAATCTCTTAAAAAGCATGAACAGTAAAGTCAGTTCTGCAATTTTTAATTTAATCAGTTTTCGTTTTCACATGACAAATTCCCATTTTAAGGCCAAATTAAATTCAGTATGTTCAGGATCCATTAGTTGTTTTTAACAGTCAGAATCTTTTTTTTGAGTTTGTCTTTTTGCTCAAAGTGCTTCAAAGTCTGTGGTTTGGTTATTTTTTTTGTTTTTTTTAATTTATTTTAAATTAGTTTTTCCATGTATAAGTAAACTTTAGATAACTCTTCATTATGAAAATTAAATTGTGGTAATTACATCAAAAGATCACAGTGGTTTCCCAATAACCTGCATGTTCTAATTTAAAATCAACACTCTTTCATTATAAATCTAAGAAAGCAACCATTTTATTTTGGAAATGACTTAATGTTGTTTGGGGTTATGACAACAGTTCCAGTTTAATTTTAGAAACGGTTTGAAGAACAATATCAACAAAAAAAAAAAAAAATCTAGATTCGTGTCAAATCGTCAAATTTCTAATCTGGATAATTCAGTTATCCACGTATAAAGAACGAGGCACTGCTTTCCTTAGCTGAGTGGAAACAATTTGTTTTTCTGGAAAAAATTGAGTCCTTTTTCTTACATTAAAATGAAATCTGATGTTTTGACAATTCCGACTTTTGGTAATATTTCAACTTTCTTCCAGGTGCCTGACATTGCTATTGTGTTTAAAGAACTGTGTGTGAGTGAAATTGTAATAATGCAATATTAGGAGAGACTAAAGAGTGTAAATTGCTCCAATGTTAATATTTTTAGAAAATTCAGATGTTCAAATGAAAATTCTGCTTCTTTATATGAAACTGTGCTTTGACGAATTAAATAACTGCTGATGATGTTCAGGCATGAACGGAATAAATTACAGCACAGTGGCCGATTGCACTGTGTTGTTGTTGTGATTACACTGGTGTCCTGAGGGCGGCGCTGCTTGTAAAGTAATCTTCACTGATAAATGCAAAATGTAAATTTGATTTGGAAAGTCTTTATTGAATGCAAAGAACATGTGCAATGTGTTACGGCAAAGAACTGTATGGGAATTAAATGAATATATTTTTATTTGATGATTTTCTTTATAACTATCATACGTTTTCATAAGACCATTTTCCTTAACCTGTGTGTGTGTGTGTGTGTGTGTGTGTGTGTGTGTGTGTTTTATTAACCCAGTTCTACTGTGGGTCTGGGTTAATGGTACCTTCAAGTACACCTCGAGAATTCAATCCTCCATGTTTCAGCTTGTTGATTGAGATTTATTCAAGATTTTAAAAATGTTTTTCATCGACACTGAAGCATGTTTGCATGCTGGTGGTAAATTTTAGTAATCTGTCAGGACAGATCACAAAACATTTGTAGTTTACATGATAAATTTAATTTAATTTGTTATTTGCTGATAACTGGCCAATTTCCAGAATCAGAAATAAGGTCAAAATTTCCTACATCAAAAATATAGGCCATAATGAGGAAATGATGGAAAAACAGAGTGTGGCATTGGGGCAAAATGTGAAATACATGATAAAAATGTGTTATAGGACTGAAAATATAGAAAAGGTACTATGTTTGCTTTGGAGGTAACGGAACATTATGATTTTTAAAATGTATTTATTTATTTATTTTTACAATTTACAAGCCAACTCATCTAATGAGGTGAATTTGTTTATCCAGATGTCCACTAATAATGATACTTTGTTTTTTTGTTGTTGCAGGATTATGTAGTTATTTCTTTCTAACTTACATGACCCTTGATCCTAAAAGCATGCAATAAATTGGTATATTAAATATATGTATTTTTAAATATCAACTACTAATGATAATGTCAACTATTCTGTTTTTGTTTTGGAGGTAAAACAATATGAAGTCTTTTTTTCTTTTTTTTTTTACTATTTACAAGCCAATTTACAGGCATTACAAGATAAATTGTCAATAAACTTAATTTTAAATATCCTTTATTAATAACAATTTTATTTTTTCTATGTTTAGAGGCAAAGGGAGTTTATACAATTTTTTGTTTAATTGTTTTTACAATTTACAAGCCAATTTATGAGCATGATATGACTTAGCTTATGTTTGGAGGGAAGTGGAAAGGTATCGTTTTAGTTTGTCTTCCTTACTTGCAAGCGTATTTATCTTAACACGCGTGCCATAAATTTGCAAAATAAATGTAAATATCAACTACTGACGATAATCTCGACTATACTATTTTTGCTTTGGACGTAAAGGATTGTTATGAAGTTTTTGAAGTTACTTTTACAATTTTCAAGCTGATTTATCTTACAGGGATAAGATGAATTGGCGTTTTAAAAACAAAATTATGTTTTAATATCAACTGTTATAACTAATTTAAACTATTCTGTGTTTGGAAATAAAGTTAGATTAAAATGTTTTTTTTGTACTTTAAAAAAAATAATAAAAAAGATAAATTGGCTTGTAGAATATATATTATAATATCCATTTAACTATAGTAAGTTTAGAAGTACAGTAAAGGGAGATTATAAAAATATATTTTATAGATCTAATTGATTTTATTGTTTCAACTCGTATTTTTTATTTATTCATGTGTTCACTTGGCTCACGTGAGCGGGGATGTTTTTCCTGCAGTGGCGGTTTTTCCGACGGTCCTGTAAGGTAGCACAGAGCCCTGCTGCAGACAGCGAAGGGTTAAACTCTGTAAGAGGATGAATGGATATTGTGGTGAGCAGCATCTAATTACACAGAGACGCCACTAGTCATCGGAGGGGGGACGAAACGTATTATCTGACAGCCGAAACTGCCTTTCATACCGTCCGGAGAACACAAAACATACTTTATATTTTTTTTCCATCTCACTCAGGAAATACCAACTTTACTTTTTAACCGAGCAGGAGTAAACACCGAGGCTACGGGTTAACTTACCTCCTGCAAGGACTTCACTTCGTATCTTCTCATCGTATAAATGGCTGAGGGGGAGCAGCAGAGGGTGACTGCGGAGTAAACTTGCAAGATGTCGCAGTTTGTGGAGGCTTAAAAAGAAGACTAGCTGCTGTTTTTTTTTTTTAAAAAGTGCCACATCTGAGTGTTAATCTGTAAAGTCTGAGAGGTTAAGACGCAAGGAGGGCGGCTGCAGAAGCCTCAGGAAGATTCTGGTTTTGGTTTGTTCCTCCAGGTCGGAACGAAACAGGTAAGAGACCTCACCTGTCTGTCACATGCTGACACGTCTTCTTTTAAATAATAGTTGGGATCTAATTTGTTGAATAGCATTAATTTTGTTCTTGATAATACCATGCTGATAACAACTTTTGTTAATTTACCCTCTTTTTTTGTCTAATATTGCTACTTTACTGGCTAAAGGTCACCCTCATTATAGCAACATTAAGAATACAAGTTAGTGATTATAGTTTATGTCGATGCAGAAATGGTAGCGAGCTGAGTTTACAGACGCTGATGCTAGTTTGTGTTGTTGCACTAACTTGCTGTCACACCTTGTTATCAAAATGCTCTAAGGTGGACCTATCAATAATAGTGTTAAAACCTTTACACCGGTTATTATCCTTTTAACAAACAGTTCTCTTGCATATTTTAAAGCTGCATTAAATGATTTTTGACCATTAGGGGGCAGAAAACTTAAAACCGAACAGACCAGTGTAAATCTGGTATGCAATTTATTTAATTTAATTCATTTCATTAGTATTGAGCCTGTTACATCTTTTAGATATGTCCATGTTTAGTCTAATTTCCTGGACAAACAGGATGCGAATCTGGACAACTGCTCGTAATTTGGGACAGTCCCGACTCCTAATAGCTTTTTCAATGTCGCTGGTTAAATTTGCAGAGCAGATAGGAGTTACCTCAAGCCTGACTGACAGGTCGTAAATGTAACTTGTCAATCACAATGTCAAATGACACCATAATTTACTAAATTAACATTATGGGTTTATGGTTTATTGCCATAAACCCATTAGAAAAGTGTTTACTGAGGTAATCAAGTGGGAAGTAGTGTCATTTTGCCATTATTTGTGAGGGAATCAGACTTTTTTTTTTCAAACCCGGAAGTTCCCGCTTCATTCATATCTAAAAAGTATACAAAATCTACAGGTGAAGTCTTTCTCCTTTTCCAGGTGGTCTTGGATTCACCTAGTTTTTAATCTCATGTTTTTAATGCTGGTTTAAGTGATTTACTGACATACTTTTAGCTAACATAGCATTGTTGTTTTGGCTGATGTGTGTTTGTCCATCTGATGAATGTCCAGTATTCACTTTTCTTTTAGCTCTGTTTTGGTCTCCACCAACTCCTAAAACAAATGTCTCTCTCTTTAGCTTTAATATGTTTTCTTCACCAACTAGTCACTTACTTTGTGTGTACTATTGTGGAAGCAGCATAAAGTCGACTTGTCTTTTGTTTTTGTTTATTTGCATCGATGCAAATAAACACACAAGTCGACTGTATGAAAATAGGTTATATTAAATAACCTATAATTTATAGCAAATTAAAAAAAAATCTTACAGCTGTGCGTGGTGACAGATCCAACAGGCTTGTCGTGCTTAAAATTTCTGGATCGAAATATGTGCAAACAAAAACTATGCAATCAGCTGTGTAAGTTTTTGAAAATGCAGGTAAAAGCTGATGACTGTTCCTGTTTTGGTAGGTGTCAATAACGCTCAAGTATGCTTAAACAATAATTAAAGATCAAGGGCACTGTGGTTTTTAAATAGCTGCAGATATGGGGGATAGTATGTTGTGGGCTTGACCCTAAGAGTTAACCTTTCTCTGTAATGTAAAGAATGTATTTACCACTTTTCCTTATTAAGGTAATGGGAATTGTCACTGAATGTGCACTCAGAAATCCTAGTCATGTGTTTCTATTGACCGTTATTGTCGTTTTTTTTGGTTTTGCATAATAATGGTTTAATTTTCATGATTGATTGCGATACAGTTGGTACGTCTTGAAGCACATTTCTCATTTACTTTGGCATAGCAGACTGTTTATAGACCTTTAGACGTTAGTTAAAAATGCTGTGTGAATCTGACACCTCATGATGGCAAAGGAGAATCATTTTTCATGCTTTATATAAGTGTTGATTGGGCACAATTCTCCACTAACCCCTAAAGGTTTCATTAGATGAGGTGAGGTGTTTTTTTTTTTTGTTTTTTTTTTTTGGCTTATAAAAGGTTTGGGAGTCCCTGACAAGCAGCAGTCTTACAGTAGGATCCATGGAGGGGCGGGGCAGGCAGGTACAAACTTTACTCCAGCTTCGGGCTTCAAATCCTGCCAAGCAAGCGGAATTTCATGGAAACATGAAATATGTCAGCACTGACTGTTAACTCCCGCCCAATCTCTCAGCTCTGGTTGGCTCATTTTTCTGCTTATGCTTTTTTTAAATTAAAACTTAAGAACGTTAAAAGTAAAAAAATTTTTTAAAAAAATCAAAGCGTGCAGGTTGGATTATTCTGTGAGGTGACTTTTTGTGTGGGCAAACACCTCGTTACAGTTTATGTTTTCTCACATATTCAGTTTTTAAAACTCAGCTGAGTGGCGTAGAAGCAGTTTAATAGTTTTGCTCCTATTCATTATTTTCTACTTTTATGATTACCTGTTAATCAACCCTTTTATTCATTATTTCCCATCAGGTATGTAAGAATGCTTATGGACTTTGTGACATGTTTCGGTTAAAGCTAACACAGTACCTACAATGACCTGAAAGATGCATCACCATAGACAGTTGTACACTACTCACCTGAATACTACTTTAAAACTGTTCTACTGGCTGATAATTTTGTTCTTTAAAACCCGTGAAAAATGTCACTGCAATGTCTTTGAGCTTTTTCTGTCTGACCAAGACTCCAAACCATAGTCAGTGTACTATAACGCAATGGAAAAGCAATAAATCATCACATTTGCAATGTTCTAACTGTCATGTGTTTTTTGAAAAATGACTTAAACCATTATTGGTGGTCGACTAATCAGTTATTTGACTAATTGTTTCAGCTCTATCTTTAAAAAAACTCAATTTTGGAACTTTATGTTGAAGTTGTATTTTGTTAAATACAAATAAAAGTCCTGGACTTTCTGTGAGGCTTGCTAGCGAGGCTTCATGCAGGCATACTGGAGTCAAATTGGAACAGAAGGTGAAGCAGGTTCTGGGTTAATCTTTGGCAGCAACGTGCGACAGATTGTGCCAATCCAGCCCCAGCCAGCGTCCCGCTTGCAGGCTGCAGAGCTTGTTGCAGAGCTAGGGGTGCTGGCTCGGAGGCGGTTCTGGCCCAGTGTGGGCTCACTGATGTGGTTAGAGATGAGCTGGGTAGAACAGCTGTGTGTGTGGGAACAAGGCTGAGTTGTCCTTTTCTTTCAGTCTCTGGTCTGCTGTGCTCCGCCTCTCTATGATCTGCTTTCGTTTTGTTTTCTGTCCTCGCCTCGCCTCTACCAGAGTAACATCACATGGCCTGTTGTCAGTTAGACGCAGCGCCCCGGGCTGCAGGCGGAGCAGCTGTCGGAGGTCACAGGAGTGAGATCACCACCGAGTGGGAGTGTGAAATGTTGATTTTAATTGCTGAAGACCTGCAATTACATTTGATTCACAACTTAGTGATCCTGACAACATCAAATGTCGCTCTGTTGTTCAATGAGAGGGTGAAATATGTTTTCCAATAATCTAACACTGTAATGAATAATGAATCGCCATCAAAAAGTCATCGCTCTGTTGAATGAAGCTTTAACATGAATAACAAATGAAGTGAGTTGATGTTCTGCTTTCAGGTGTTCTCGGGCCAGGCCTGTCTTTATACCTTGCTTCATCTGTTAACCAGTTGTTTCTGAGTGAGGAGGGTGGGGTTCTCGGCTCTGGCTCGTGAAACTTTTCAAAAGTGAAACTAGTGACAGGTTAGAACAGTTAGCCAATCATCAGGTACTCAGAAAACCCGGCAATTTTAAAGCTGTATTGTGTTAACTGATGCTTTAGCTTTTAGGTTAAGTGGATCTTAACTCCAATATCTGAAAAAAGTAGTTGTGAATAAAAAACTAAATGTTATGATGTTTTTAATAATTGGAAGCCCAAGACTAGTTAATGCCAAAACAAGAGCTTCTCCATGCAACGTGTTATTTTTTACAATAAGGTGGCATTGTGTTTTATATTATTTACAACATGATATATCATAATTGTGCGCACAGTCATCATGGCTGTTAAATTTCAGATCAAAGACATCATAAATGTCACAATAGCTAAGATTAGCAGAGCCAGAAATGTGTGACTGTGGAACCTTTTCATGGATAACACCACTGTTTTTGCATGTTTTAGTCCCGTTTACTACAAATACTAAAGAGAGTGGACCAAATTTTATTCTAATCAGACATTGTTTTTCCCTTACTTAAGTGTTAAAATGAGCTTCAGATACTTGAAACTTGTTGTAAATTGTTTATTGAATATAATAAGTGTTAATTTTACTTTATGATTGCATTGCAGTGTAGTTGTATGAGGGGATTGAGTTGAAAACATTTCCCCCCAATCCTATGGCAGATTTAAATGCCTAGATACAAACAAATCAAAGACAAAAGTGAAATGTGATTTGCCACATGTATTTCATTTTTAATGTATACATTTACTGTCTTATAACTTAGAAAAAAAGTAAATGCACATAATAGTACGCATCATATTTCATGTTAGTTGTTTTTTTTCTAATCTGAAACATAAAAGCAGTAGTGAGGTTTTACTGTGTTAGATCTTAAACATGTTTGAGTTGCTACAAGGTGGGAAAGCATCTGAAGCACCATGATGTGTCTTTTAACATGATCAGAAATCATTTAAAGTGATTTGTAGTAAATCTGGTAAATACAAAATCACTGTTGTGGTCTTTTTTTAAAACAAACCTGACACTCCCTTCCCAACTCATTGCCAAGGCAGGTAATTTTAGAGGTGTGAGCTAACTGCTCTGACCTCCTCTTTATAGGGGCCACAGGTCTCTGACTGTTTCATTAGCCTTCCACTACAGGCGCCATGTGTGACATTTCACCGCGACTCCCAGAATGTGCCATCTTCCAGCCATCACAGCGGCATATAACGGGCCGCTCGTCCAGCCCTGTCTGAACGCTGTCAGTCTGCAGGGGGATCTAACTGCATGCTACTCTGCTGTCTAACAAACCTCTCTGTGTTTTCCCTTTGCTGTCGCATCTGCTCCTGAGGGATCTTCCTCTGTCCGTCCACCCCTTTCTGTCTCTCAGGCCCGCGGAGACAAAAAGCTGTCTTCTGTTTGGACATCTGTCCATCTCTGTCTTCATCTCTGATAAGGTAAGTTCTGCTGTCACTCTGGGCCCTACTCTTCAACAGTTCCTGCTTGTGTTGTAGTACTTGAGACCTCTCTTGGCAGTCTTGGTCTCGAGACTGGTCTTAAGACCACTTTTGATTATTTTGGTCTCAGACTCCACCGCATTTGTACTCGGTCTTGTCTCGGTCTCGGACATTGAGGACACTGGATTTTATTTCAAGACCATAACTTTGGGAATATCAATAAACTGCTTGTTCATTGTCTCATTTATATATTAGCATCCTAACTTTTATTGGATGTAAAACATATTGCTTCAAATGCAACCAATAACCATAATTAAAAATGCTGTTGTTCCTATTAACGACTGTCACCCCTCCCTTACTTTGCGTACGATGCTTACATTGATTTCAGCTCTTAGTGTTTGTATGTGGGTGTTTTTAACGGAAGGTGGATCTTTCAGATCAATTTGAGAGCTGGTCTTGGTCTTGACTCGGTCTCAGTCCCTAAATTCTTGGTCTTGTCTCGATCTCGAGAAACTCTGGTCTTGGTCTTTGTTTGGGCGGTCTTGACTACAACACTAGTGCCTGCATGGTTTTGGTCTTGTGCAACATGTGCTTTGTGTTATTTCATGTTCACACAGGTGTTTATGCACTTGCTACTAGCTTCATATAATCCTCTCAGTATCTCGATTTGTTCAAGTAGTTGATGGTATCTTCAAGTAGCCAGATGATATCTCTTCTAAGTCTAACAACCTACTTTGAAATGTGATGCCTCTCCAGATGCGTATCACATCAGTCCATGAAGTAAGAGGATTTTCTAGCTAATGACAAGGATCATTACCTATCAAAACATCTAGACAACAATTTAATCTCAATGTTAAATATACAAAATAAAACTAGCTAGTTTCTTAACTCGCATTTATGCAGAAACTGACATTTGTGTTTAGTTCAGGAAACTAGAACAACGGCAGTAGGGTTTTTTTTTTTAGTTTGGAAATCAGAAGCAAAACCATGAGGTGGATTTCCATCCACCTGTGTTTATGCACATATTCAGTTTTAGTACTGTGTATTTTATGGTTGGAGACTTGAGTCTTGTCTACTCCATGACTCAACAGTTGGTCTGTACGCCAAGATGCCATTCAACCAACCGAAACAGAGAGTATCGGGGATGTAATGATACGATCTGGGTTATGACACAGGGTTCATGTGATAATTTTGTAATGAAAATAAGAAACGAAAAAATGCGGCTTTGCAAAGTCGTTAGTTATTGATTCCTCCTACTGTTCTCACCAAAGTTATTTATTACGGGATTTAAACTGAAGAATGCAAAAAAAAGTCTGTGAAATAATATAAAGATTAACTTTTGCACAAGCCCCATTTTGGGAAATGCTAAGAGTTAGAAAAGATCAACACCACTCTCATGTCTGTACAGTAAAAATATGAAGCTATCCGGTTAGCTTAGCTTAGCACAGACTGGAAACAAGAGGAGACAGTTTGGCACACAACCCCCATAACACCAAAGCATGTTTTTACACTTACAAATTATCTAGATAAAGGGTGTTAATCAGTGAACTTTAGAGGTGCAGGGAGGCTGATTTTTGTTACCTTTGGACAG
>JAPMOB010208834.1:0-11498 GCA_029875015.1 Lepomis gibbosus
ATTTTCCCATTATTTCTAATGGAGCCAGACTTCTTTTTGCAACCAGAAGAGTCGCCCCCTGCTGGATTTTCAATAGAATGGAGGTTTCAGGGACTTCCGCATTCGCTTCATATTGTAGACCGGAAGTTTTCCGCTTGGTGCTACCCCAGGGCAAGCTTCTGGAAGTTGGCCAATCAAAAGAAAATGGGCTTTTAAGGAGGGGGGGGGGTTGTTTTAAATAAAGGGTGAAATGAGGGGCTGCATGAAGGGCCAGTTTTCTAAGGCTGTTTTCAAAACCACCTACTATACCAGCAGTTCGTACTGATTTGGCCTTAATGTAGTTTGTAGTATGCAAACAAAAGCCAAATCTGCAATATGCCAAAAATACCCGGATGGCGTACTGATTCAAAAAAAATCGTACAGCGCTACAACTGTAACAACTGGTCTGTTCTGTAGAGTATAACAACAGAACTTGTTTTACCGTTTCCATCACCATATCAACTTCTAACAAGTTTTGAGGTGAGAAATCAACTGTGTAGATTTCAAGTATCGACAGGAAAACGGTTGGCAAACCGAAAATGTGCTTCAACGTTTTCAGAGTTGAGAAGCTCCACACGTGCAGCGGGGGAAGCTAATGAGCCAGCCCGCGGTGTTAAGACTCGTGCAGACTACACGACTTTCAGCGACGGCCAATGGCCGTGCTGTTCACACTACACAATTTGCCGTCTTGTGACGGGAGTCTTGAAGTTGTTGTGGCGTTAGCACTACGTGACTGATGGTGACAGGGGCTCACACACTACACGAGCTGACAGCAGCCGAGTCACCTGACGCTGGTCTCCAAACCACGTTTTTTCAAGAAAACACAGAAATGTGTCGGGGAGCCATTTTGATACATTGTTGGGTAGTTCGGCCGACCGCCAATCGACCTCTGATTTACCCCTGATCACAGCCTGAAGGTCGCCGAGCTCGCTAAGTGGCAAATCGGGCTAAAAATCATGAAGTGTGAACTAGGCTTTAGCTAACGAGCCGGCCGGTCAGCTCACGGACCTCACAGCCACAGAGACATCTGGCTCCTGATGGACAGGCCTGTGTAACTTAGAAGTATTGTGATAAAATATAAACAACAGAAGTAGTTTGAAAAGGGACTCTTGTTGCTTTATTATTATCATCATTATTTTATATAGACATTACATTTTTAGTGTAATGTTAAAGTTGTGGTTTATGTTATAGATAATTCTTTTTGATGCACCAATATACCAAAGCAAACATCTGCTACAGATTGGCGGTCGTCTTGTTCTCCTTACATAAGATTTTTTTTAAAAGAAGTTTTAAGTGGTACTTACATTTAAATTTCTCCTATTGTTCCTATTTTAAAAAACGGAAACTGGCTTAGCCTGGCCTAGCATACTGCAAAAGCAATCAATTTAAAAATTAAATAGGTTCATACAAATTTGAATAGTGAATCTTGAAAACATAATTATACAATGGAACCTTTATAACAATATAATGGGACTTTTTCAACTAAATAGTGAAACTTTTTAAACCCTGATGATGGGATCTTTTTGCTTATATGCTGGGACTTTTTTTAAGCATAATTATGAGACATTTTCAACAAAATGGGGAACATGTTAATAACAACATAGAACTGACTTATGAAGCTAATCTTGGAAATACTTCATTGTCATAGAAATCTGTAAATTTAATCCTAACTAACAAGACTATTTAAATCTCACTTGATTTTTAAAGTAAGTTGAATGAACTTGTTAAACCTTTAAAGTGAATTGCTTAAAACCCCATGAGACTTAACATTTGCATTTAGGTTTTGTCTAATAGAAAAATTATTGTTGGTTAAAACCTTCTAGTTAAAGAGGAAACGTTTTATTAATGGTTTTCATCTCACCAGCTGGCGGAGCTGTTCGTTCTCTTCTGTCAGGCTGGTTGTCTTCTGGACTTCGGCATCAAAACTCAGCAGAACAGGCTGGGGTGAAAACCAGTTATGGACTGGAAACCAGCAAATCCACAGTTTAAATGACACCGAGGATCAGAATGGCACCTACTAAAGCTTCAAACATTACAGCATCTTCACCATTAAATTTAATCTAACTACAAACGAGACGTTAAACTGTGAACTCGTAAAAGGATATGCATACACTGGAAGAGGACAGACAGGAAGTTATGCAGTGAAACCAGGAACGTGTCAGCCCACTGCCGCGAGAAGTATGCAGAGAAGGAGGGGTTCTGCTCAGGGGCAGGGATAAATGGCAGGATGAACCAGTCACGCCAATCGGCCTGACCCTGCAGCTCCAGCGCCTGCTTCTGGAAGAACTCCTGGGTCTTCTCCAGGTTTCCTTTCTAGGAGGATGGAAGAAGAGATTTTAACTGTTGCTCTGTTTCAGATTTGTACTGTCTGGTGCGTTGGATTTCTCCACAATGTGTTACCTGGATGGTGTTGATGACGTAGTATCTGTACAGGCTGGTTTTCAGTTTGCTGACAGTGGATCTGTAGACATCCTCCAGTCTGCAGAACAGACGTCTGTCCAAGTAAAGCCAGTACTCCTTCAGACCAAACAGGTCGAAGCTCTGGACAAACTGCTGCAGCTGATCGATGATCTTATCCACCTGCAGAGGGGGGTGGGGGGGGCGGTTTAGAGTAACGACAAACCTAAAAATCATCCTTTTTAAAAAGAATAAGTCCTACCCTGAAGCCTTTTTCCTTGTCAGCTTTGATCTCGCTGTCCAGGTGTTTCAGAGTGCCGGTGAAGCCCCGATACATCAGATACTCTTTCACATGTTCGTCTGTTCTCTCCACTGCCGACCCCATGGTGACCTCTGACCCTGCGAGTTATACAATATGGTTTTCCTGTGAAGTTAATTCCAACCATCCATCCATCAATGTTCAACCAAGCAGAAAGAAATATCTCATTGGCATCTTCTGTAATCCTTCAGTGGACAGTGGAATGCCATTGAATCAAATGCAATTTAAACATCTCTCTCTCTCTGTATGAAAAGTGCATTGCCATAACTTCTATTCTCTATTCTTCATGGGCTGATTTCTTCACCTGTTTCGGGAAATTTGAGTTTTTAGGACTACACTGAAATAGAAATAACTTGACATTGTTGGTCATGTGAAAATATATCAAAAGATATAAAGAGAGAAAAGTGGAACGTGAACAACAACAGTTGTCATCAACTAAAAGCTGCATTCCAGTGAAACCGCGCAGGCAATGGCTGAACATAGAAAGGAAAATACTTGACTTGAAAAATCTCCAACACATCATCACACATTTACACCAGCCCATCGTAAAAAGCTTCATCTAATGACTAAAACGATTGATAACATTTTTGGGTGGTCAAGTTGGTGACTTTCCACCCTGTTTAATAGCCTAACTGTCTTTGGTCCCAACACACTTCGGATTCGACCCTGAAGTACACATTTACCCCTTTTCCACCAAAAAAAAAAAACTGGTTCGGAACTGGTGCTGTTCAAAGTGGGTTCAACTTGCGAACCTTCTCAGAACCTGTTTGTTTTTCCACTGACTAGAGAGCCCAGCGAACGACGTCGCTATGTCACTGTGTACGTTGCCATACGTCTTCGCCTTCCCAAAAACGTGGTAAAAGAACGGTTCTAGTCCAGCAAAGAGTTTGTGCCGCTTTGGAACCAGTTTTCCCGGCTGAGAACCGGTTCTTTGGCTGTCGAAACACAAAGAACTGGTTCGCTAGTAGGCACCGGCTCTGAACCGGTGTGACACCAAAATGTGTGACCAATCAGATTCTGTGACCCAAATGGGAAGTTAAGTTAAGCGCCAGAGGCTTTGTTGGCGATGTGAAGCGGTTGTAGCTTGGTTGGGTTTAGGGACTAAAAGTACTTGGTTATGGTTAGGAAAACATCATCGTTTGGGTGTAGTCACAGAATCTGATAGGTCACACATTTTGGTGTTACACCGGCTCTTAAAATGTTTTGGTGGAAAAGGGGCTGTTGTGCACAGTTCCACGGATCTTACTGGGACTGAGCAGTGTTAGCCCAACGTGCTTTACAGCAGTTCAACTGTAAAACGACTCTACGTTTATTAACAGCGTGAAGCTTTAAATAAAATCTAACGGTTTCTGTAGTGAGTCATTTTGATTCCTTCCGCTCTCACGTGCATTAAAACAACCCTCAAGGCCAAACTCGATACAAAAATCTCACCAAACTGGACACGTGTATAATGAAGCAAAAGACTGCACTGACTCTAACATAACTTACACCAGCAAACACCAAACACTGGCACTGGCACCATGCTAAATAAGATAATTCAAGATATAAAATATTAAAAGGTATAACGTTACATTTTGAAGTGCGACAGAAGTTCCTGTTAAATTTTACTGTCGGCAACGAAGGACATGGTCACGTTTTATATTTTCACGAATTTGAATTACACTTGAAGGGTTATACATGCCGACTTAACACGTTAATCGCGTTTAAACATGAAAGGCATTCAGTCATGGCTTACTGTTTACGTACCTCAGGGGATAATCAAGATTGGTTTGTATTGAGCAATTTTTCCTGGAGTTCGGTGTCCTGGTGCGAGACAACAACACGTACCGCCTCGAAACAAATCCTTCAAACCGCGAAAGCGGCTTCAACATTACTTGCAAGCAGATTCTGAATGTGATAAAATAGAAAATACTTACAGCAACAACGACAAAACTCTCTTCCTGTTGTGTTTGAAAGTCATGTGACGAGTTCATGTGACGTATACAGCTCGCATGAACACGGAGCGCCCTCTGCTGGCCAACATGTCGTACTACATTTTGAGCGAAACCCCAAATGAAATGTTTTGCACTTTATTTTAATTAGAAAATGTTTAATTCATAAATTATTTAAGAACAAATCCCCATGTTTAACATTTTTGCTTTATTCATTATTTGGTATTTTTCATGTTTACAGTTTTTGGTCCTGTTAAAAATATAAATATTTACACATATAAAATTTGATTCTGTTAATTGTCTTCCAACTACATGTTAAAACTCCTTTTATTACAAGGTTTTTGAGAAAACTACCGAAAGATATTTTGTTAGTCATTCACATACGTCACCCCTGCAAACACTATCTAGAAAAAAATAAGTTATTGATACATAGTGAACTTTCTGCACTGCCAAACTTTGGCACCATTTTTAGTTTCACATATTACAGTAACATAAATGCAGATTCTTACATTTTTTAAATTGATATTTTACAAGCAATGCATAACCTACATAAGAAATATGTCCAATTTAAAAGTTAACATGTCTGTTTTTTAAGTTATATACATAGGCTATACTGCTGTTTACACATGCTTTCTTATTAAAAGTGCCAATATTTAACGTAAATGGGAATCTTAAAATGTTATCTTACCATTAGCTTTCATTTAAAGTTCATGTTAAAAACTAAACTAAAGTTTACTTTCAAAATAAGGTTGGTTTTAACATAATAACCAGGAAAGACCTTGTGCAGACAAGTGCTTCAGTGTTTTGGACTATGGTGATGTTGTTTACATACATGCTGCCTCTATATATTTCATTTGTATATTTTTATGTACATGGCCATGCCAGCATATTTATGTAATATAATGAAACAGAATTGTGTCAATTTTCCTCTCAGTTCTAGTAAAAAAATAAATAAACAACAAAAAGGGTTAGGTATAACTTGAACTGCTACCAGTGTCAACAGCCCAACTTTAAGTTACCCTATTTGGTGGTTCACAAAACATTTCACAACAACATCAGCTTTATGCTGATTAAAACAACTAAAGCAGAAAAATGAAAAATATGAAAACTGAATACTTCATTTGCACAATTCATAGCAAAGAAATACCTCACAAAACAACGTTGGGGCGTTACTATGGTAATATGGTAAACAGAAAGTGGAGGTAGAACTCTGCTGCTACGTTCAGTGTTACTATGACAACAGGTAAACAAGAAGCTGAAAGGGCAGGAGAGAAACTGTCGGTGAGGAGAAAGCAAAGAGCAGAGGAGATGAACAAGGAGGGTTTCTCAGAAGAGGAGAGGAGGAGTGTTGAAGAGGAGGACTATGAGGAGTTGATGAGGGAGGCTGCCACCTCCACTGCTTCCAGAAGAAAACCTGCACCGTCATCCAAACAACAAATCATCCCTAAAATCCCAGAGGCAGTGGATGACTTCCTGAGGAACTTCCTCCGGAGGGCCGGCCTGAGCCGGACTCTGAACAGCTTTGAGGCAGAGTGGTACAGCTCAGCTCAGAAACTCCTGAGAGAAACTCTGCCGATGGAAGTGACAGGCGTCTTCTTCATCCCTGATGCTCTCACACACAGGCAGCTCCTCCAGAGCGAGCTGGAGACGGTCCTCAGAGAGACGGACCAGCTCAGAAAGGAGCTGCTGACGGCAGGGGAGAGCCTGGTAAGGACGCAGAGGGAGAGGGATTTCCACCGGCTACAGTACCGACGAGTTGCTGAGGACAAAAACAGGCTGATTGAAGACTTCAAACAGCTGAAGAAACACCTGGAGTCCTACGAGCCGGTGCTGAGGCAGCTGGATGACAAATATCAAGCAGCACTGAGGCAGAAAATGCTCATCACATTAAGAAAGGACAGACTGCAAAACACCAGAGATGCAAGAGGGAATCAGAAAGCAGCGCAAATCAAGAAAGAGAACGTCAAAAGGAGCAGTGCTGATAAATTACCAGCAAAGAGCACCGCAGCCAGACATCCAAAGGACACAGAGTTTCCCGTCTGCAGCAGGCTGGTGAACCCTCACATGTCTCAGGGGAATTTTCAAAAATGGAAAAACCCTGGTTCCTTCAGCCTGTCCTGCTCCATCAGGGCCCACAAGCTTCCCATCAGCTGCATCGCCCTCCATCCACAAAAACAGATCCTGGCCTCCGCCTGTGACGACCGCAGCTGGAGGTTGTGGGAGCTGCCAGCCAACGGGGAGAAGGTAAGAGAAATGCACTCACGGATTCAAATCTATGAGAGAGATGAGATGGGACGAGATGCCACAAGATGGAGGAGATAACAGATTACTGAAGAGAAGAGACTAGATTAAATGAGATGATGAGATGTATGATGCTTTGGCAATATTGTTCTACAGTCATGCCAATAAAGCAAATTGAATTGAATTGAGATATGACACAACCAGATGTAACGACTTGAGAAAGAGACAAGATGAGATGATATGGATTGTAGGATGAAATGAAAGAAAATATCAAGACATGAGACAAGGTAAAAATGATTTTGAAAGAAGATTGAATGAAGTTACAATCTGGGATTAATTCAAGAAGATTAGATGAGCTACATTAAAATCCTGCTGTAAAATGACATGACATGAGGTTAGAGGTAACATGCGATGAGATTACACAGACAGACAGGATGTCTTTTATCTGTGAAAGGTGAAACAAGGTGTGGTGACAGGCAGTACAATAAAATTCAATTGGCAAGAAAATGATATGCAAGCTGTTAGGAAAGTTATAAAGGTGAGATTAAATGATGTAAATTAAATGATAAGATGAGACAAACGATTTTAAGATAAAATAAAATGATATATGACAAGATGAGATGGCTATGAGACAAAGAGGAGACGCGGTGAGAAAAGACAGATAATGAAGAAATGAAACAAGACTTGGTAAGAAGAGATATGACATAAAATACAATCCAATGAAATGAGATTAGATCAGATGGAAGTGGCTGAGATGAAAGGAGACAAGTAATGAAAAAAAGATGTAAATGACAATCCATTTAAAAATATTTTTAAATAGCAAAGCAAGATGAACCAAGACACAGTGAGATCAAATCTGAGAAAATGTCCAATCAAATGAGATATTAGATGAGAGGCGATCAAATGACTTCAAATGAGACAGAATAAATCAATTTCAAAACTAAAAAGTATTTGTTCTAAGTCAAACAGATATGAGAGTCGAAGATACTTTTAGATGAGACGAGAACAGATACAATGAAATGTGATTAGATCAAATCAGCTGAGATAATATGAGTATGAGATTAGCTAGCCTAGTAGACAGTATACAGTCCCCACCAAAAAAAAAAACTTAGACTAGTCCTACAGAGCTATTTAATGTTTGGTCAATCAACCTGAAAGGCAACACCTGGGCAACAAGAAACATCTGTCTGTCACATGTTCCAATAGTTTTGCTCACTTGAAAAATGGGTGGGTTCAAACATCTTTTGATCTTAAACCCAAATGTCTTCAGTGAACAACAAAAACAATTTTCAACAAAAAGAATTCGCCTTACCGAGTTCCAATACTTTTGGAGGGGGACTGTACATTTGTGTTGTCTACACTGTAGCCTGTGTCTGACTCATTTTATTATTGTAATATTGTATAAGCACATCTTGAGCTATATACAATCCTGAGTCAAAGTCCTCGTACGTGTAGACATAACTGGCAATAAAGCTGATTCTGAGATGAGATAGGATGAGACACAAAAAAGATCAGTTACAAAATGAGGTGACATGTATTGAGGTAGGGTCACATTTGAGATGAGATGATATTAAATTAGGCAAAATGTGTAAACGTAGATGCTGGGATGTATGTCACCGGCAAAATGAGATGAAATAAAACAAGAGATAAATTAGGATAACATACTACATGGAATGAGAATGAGATATGGTGGAGCTCAATGATCAGACTTGTTATGAAATGAGAAAAAGAGGCAAGTCAGATAGATCATGACTTTTTGTTGACAGGTGAGGGTCACACCGATTGGCTGCTGTAGTAAGATGTGATGTCCTGTTATATGTGTTGCCAGGTTGGACAGATGTTGCTGACAGGTGAGGGACACTCTGATTGGCTGTCTGGCTGCAGTTTTCATCCTGATGGAGCAAAGCTGGCAACAACAAGTGGGGACACTACGGCAAGTCTCTTTATTACACTACACTACAGTAAGAAAAAGGACTTAAGGTACTTTCAGACCAAACATGAGGCGAGCAGTAGCGTTGAGCATTGTGTTGGTCTGAATGAACAGTTAGTTTAGTTTCTTCTTGTCCCGGGGTTGACTCTTGGATTTTCCTTCCTGCAGGTGCGGCTTTGGGATTTCTCGCGTGGCTGCTGCCTGCTCATGCTGTCCGGTCACAGCCAGCCTACCTGGGGCTGCTCATTCCACTCGTGTGGTCACTTTCTTGCTTCCTGTTCTGCTGACAAAACCGCCAAGCTGTGGGACCTGAACAGCCAGCGTTGCCGTCTCACATTGCGTCGCCACACTGCCTCTGTCAACAGTGTCTGTTTCCTGCCCTTCTCCAACCTCCTCCTCACCTGCTCGGCTGACAAAACCCTGGCCATGTGGGACGCCAGGCTAGGTGTCTGCACCGCTACCTTCTGTGGACACCAGCACCCCTGCAACCACACCGCCATCAGCCTGGCAGGCAACTTCATGGCCTCCTGTGACTCATGGGGGATAATCAACCTGTGGGACATCAGGAAACCTGCGTTGGCGATGGCCACAGTAGATGCCGGGCCGATGGCCACCAACCAGGTGGCGTTCAGTCCATCGGGGAAAACGCTGGCTGTCGCCAGCAGCGACAGTCTAGTCAGACTGGTGGAGGTGGATTCCTGCGTGGTGAGCAGCATGTCGGGGCACAGCGACGCTGTGCAGAGCGTCAAGTTCGACCACAAGGGTGAGACTGTGGTGTCAGCAGGAAGTGATGGGGTGATTAACGTCTGGTCGTGATATAATGTGAATGATACCAGCTGAGAAAGTTTTAGATGATCAGAATTCTTAAATGTTTTGTTGTGTTTTTTGATAGTTTACTTAGTAAATAAAAAAAATCTAAAAAAACCCAAAATCATTTCCATTGAACAAAAGAAGCCACCTCTACACAAGTCGTTGTTTGTGAAGATAAAACTTCATAATATCATCTGGTTGCTGCTGTTTACATTCACCCCAGATGCAAATTCAAAAAATGCACTGTGGAAGTTTGGGATGTGCCTCCATTCATCATGAGGTGATCTCCAAGATCTGAGACTTTCTCTATGTACACAAAAGTCCTATTTCTCTCAAATATTGTTCACTGATCTGTCAAAATCTGTGTTAGTGAGCACTTCTTCTTTGCCGAGATAATCCATCCACCTCACAGGTGTGGCATATCAAGATGCTGATCAGACAGCATGCTGCACAGGTGTGTCTTAGGCTGGCCACAATAAAAGGCCACTCGACAAAGTGCAGTTCCATCACAGACATCGCAAGTTTTAAGGGAGCGTGCAATCGACATGCTGACTGCAGGAATGTCCACCAGAGCTGTTGCCCATGAAATTGAATGTTCATTTCTCTACCATAAGCTGTCTCCAAAGGCGTTTCAGTGAATTTGGCAGTACATCCAACCGGCCTCACAACCGCAGACCACGTGTGACCACACCAACCCAGGACCTCCACATCCAGCATCTTTACCTCCAAAATTTTCTTGAGACCAGCCACCCGGACTGGTTGCAACAATCAGTTTGCATAACCAAAGAATTTATGCACAAACTGTCAGGAACCGTTTCAGGGAAGCTCATCTGAGAGCTGCTCGTCCTCATCAGGGTCTCAACCTGACTGCAGTTTATCGTCATAACCGACTTGAGTGGGCAAATGCTGACATTTAATGTCGTCTGGCACTTTGGAGAGGTGTTCTCTTCACAGATGAATCCCAGTTTTCACTGTACAGGGCAGATGGCAGACAGCATGTATGGTGTCATGTGTGAGCGGTTTGCTGATGTCAGTGTTGTGGAGAGTGGTCCGTGGTGCCGGTGGGTTTATGGTATGGGCAGGCGTGTTATGGACAACGAACACAGGTGCCATTTTATTGATGGCATTTTGAACGCAGATACCGTGACAAGATCCTGAGGCCCATTGTTGTGCCATTCATCCACGACCATCACTTCATCTTGCAGCATGCTAATGCCCGGCCGCATGTTGCAAGGATATGTACACAATTCCTGGAAGCTGACAACATCTCTGTTCTTGCTTGGCCAGCATGCTCACCAGACATGTCATTCATTGAGCATGTTTGGGATGCTCTGGATCGGCATGGACAGCGTGTTCCAGGTCGTGCAAATATCCAGCAACTTCACACAGCCATTGAAGAGAAGTGGAACAACATTCAACAGGCCACAATCAGCAACCTGTTTAACTCTATGCTAAGGAGATGTGTTGCATTGCATGAGGCAAATGGTGGTTACACCAGATACTGACTGGTTTCCGGACCCCCCCAATAGTGTGAAACTGCATATTTTGGAGTGGCCTTTTATTGTGGCCAGCTTAAGACACACCTGTGCTATACCCATGCTGTCTGATCAGCATCTTGATATGCCACACCTGTGAGGTGGATGGATTATCTCGGCAAAGAAGAAGTGCTCACTAACACAGACTTTGACAGATTTGTGAACAATACTTGAGAGAAATGTATGGGGCTTGATTGTTCTTATGTAGTTTGTATGATGCTTTGGCAATATTGTTATACGTTCATGCCAATAAAGCTAATTTGAATTTGACAGAGGCCATTTGTGTACATAGACAAAGTCTTAGATCTTTGTGTTCA
>JAPMOB010208835.1:0-16179 GCA_029875015.1 Lepomis gibbosus
GTGTGTGTGTGTGTGTGTGTGTGTGTGTGTGTGTGTGTGTGTGTGAGAGAGAGAGAGAGAGAGAGAGAGAGAGAGAGACTCAAAAGGAGACAGAGGGGAAAGACAGAGATTAGGAACACTGTTATCTGTACAACAGTACCCTCTACTGACTATATATAGAAATGAACCAGCACATGAAAATTTAACCATTTGCTACAAATCCACTACAAGTATTGGTCACACAATTTTGTGTCATTTAGAGGTGTAGGATAGGTAAGGATGTTGGGACATCTTAATTTGTGCACTTGCATTTGGAAACGACATTTTGCACCAACTTAACATGTCGAAGTTCTCGAAGAGCTACCAAAGTACTAGCAAGACACAGTTTAAGAGCATATTATCTGATTATGGAACATCAAAAGTCTTGTTCCCTGACCGGGAATCGAACCCGGGCCGCGGCGGTGAGAGCGCCGAATCCTAACCACTAGACCACCAGGGACTACCGGAATCTCCATGAATATCTCCCACTCATGTAACTACCTAGGAGCCTTCAATATTGTGATATTTAATTCAATATTTCGTGAAATGAGTTCCGGCATGTGAGACTTTACAAACGTAAAATACACTACCAAACTATAAATTATGCAGTGAGTATACAGACTAAACTACATGGTCACACCCCCACTGGCCTGTACGCGCTGTTGCGCGTTTGTCAGTAACGCCTCATATGCCATAATGAACTGCCTGAAGAAAAATCCGCATGACATTAAACAATATATTTCATAATAATCAAACATACAACTGAACAACTGTCTCGCTTATATTCAATTGAGTACATACGAAATTTTCAATCTGCTTACAATTCTGAGAGAAATATTTAATTCAAGGTTGAACGGCATTTTACGAAGCATCCCCTGTGGGGTCCTAGCTTGGGTCCTTGGTCAACGTGCGAGACGCGAAAATGTGAAGTTGTTTTGAACTTGACTGGAATTTGTGACACTAGGACATGGTCGTCAATTAATGTAATTTAAAAGAAAGGCTGTGAGTGTTTCGGAATTCGTCTTACCATGATGCCAGGGGACAGTCAGTCCAAAACGGTAGCAATCGCCGCGGACGCGACCGTTGGAAACTGTCAAAACTGCTCTGTTTTGCACCAGGTCAGATCGTCTTTCTTTGACAGACAAAGTCCATTAAAATTTGTTTTTCATCTCTGTGGACTTAACATAAATAGTCTCTGACGATTGTGACACGATTCATGTATTTTTCTTGTCTTATCAGTGCACGTGAACTGTTGGTAATTGGTAATGCATTTCTGTTTGTTGTTGCTGTGTCTTCCCACTTCTTAACGTTACGTTACAGAGCCTGAACGAATATGTGTCGTCATTTCTGGCACTGAAACAGAAGATAACGGTTTCTGAGTGAGTTTTAACGTCAATAATTATGATAATTTTATTCTATTTTATTTTGCTCATCTGTGTGTGTGTGTGTGTGTGTGTATATATATGTGTGTATATATATATATACACACATATATATGCAAGCATGTTTTTACTTCACCCTCGCTTTGCCAGTGTCACCGTCTGTAACGTAATGCCAATAATGCCCCATTGAATTAAATTGTATTAATGAATTTTAACTGCCATGGTGACACGTCTTACCATGAATGAAAGCTGGTCTTTTGAAATATCTAACACCTGTCAATATTCAGGAAACACACATTTGTAACGTTAATACTAATTTTTGTATAAAGCTCGAGCAGGTAGAGATGTAAGCTAGCTAATAACTTGTGCGTATTACAAACATGCGCTCTTAACGTTAGCTAATTTATAATTTGTTCCCTAACGTTTGTGGTGTCTTTAGGAATTGGGAATTACCAACTCACTTAACGGGAATTAGATAATTTATTAACTTTAGTAACACAACGATATTAAGACTATTATGTGATATTTCAAATCACATTTCTTCCATGTTGCTCTCTTAACTGTAAGCTGGCAAAGTTAGGCTACTTTTTTGTCAAATGACTGTCACTATCTAAAAAAAACTAATTGTCCGTAACTGTTTTCATTGACAGCTTCAGTAGCCCCAAATATATGATAGCCAAATGTATCAAATAACATGCATTTTCTTAATGCCAATAATAAAAAAGAAATAAACTTTATCACTGTGTTTCTGGTTTGTGATATGTAGATATTTAAAAGAATGTTTAACAATGGAAATTGACCGGACTTTTGATAAATGTGACTCCATGTGCTTATCTTCTCATGTAGATACCTTGATAAATGAGTATGAATGTAAATGAATTGGTTAATGTTTAAACATAATCTAGAGACAGATATAGATATAAATACAGATATATCTTTGCACACCTAAAATATTAGTGAAACTACACCAGTCAGGACATAGTTAGACATAGCTTTATGAAGACAAACAGACAATATGTTCTTTTATGTTGAAGGCAGCTGGTTTTAACACCATGTCCTTAACATATTTTACACAGTGACACAATCAGCCTTCAACAACAGCTGGAGGAGCTGCAGGTCAGATTGGTTACTCTGGAGAAAAAGACAGCAGATTATGAATCTGTGCAAGCAGAACTGGAAGAAAAAAAGGTATGCCTTTTCTCTGTAGAATCTCATTTTAAGTAAATTCCTTCTGATGGTGATAGTGCATATGTCTCTTTTAATATTAGTGCCGCACCAAATCTGAGCATCTCTGAATAAGTAACTATTTCCAAAACGTTTGTGTTTTTTTTAGTTTTTGTTGTTTGTTTTTCTGCTGTCATGCTGATATTCCCACCTCTCTTGTTATAGAGGGCTCTTAAGGCCTATGGACAGATGTCTGAAGAGATGGAAAAAATTAAGCTGGAAAACAGCAAGACAATGGCAGAGTAAGAAATAATTATGACAGATGACAAATGTTATTATAATGGTTTTATCTTTGTGGTAAAATGTTAACTAGTATTTTTTATATCCCTCAGGAATAAGGAACTTGAAGACCAGCTGAAGGACATGAAAGGTATTTTCCATTCACATGCTGTATTTTTAGTTTTAGTTATGTGTTTTCCATAATTTGTAAATTATTATTTGTTAAAAATGTGCTGAATGTGCCGCTGATTTTGTTGCTAAATTGTCTTTCATTCTCTTAGAACTGACAGAAACACAGTCTCTTGAAAATGCAAAGCTGAAGAGGGAAAAGGCCGTAATAGAAAATGATTTGCTGAAAACGCAGGTAAGCCAAAAAAGCGCTCCCTATAATCAGAGTTATTTGAGTTTGCTGTAACTCATAACAGTGAATGTACCATTGTTCTCAGCTGCTTTAAGCATAGCTGCTCAAATGTAGCTCAGTATATTTACTACTCAAATACATTTTTATTTTCACCTTTCTAGACATCTTTGAAAAAATCTGAGGCACAAGCAGATCAAGTTGAAAAATTGATAGAGGAGAACGCCAAGACAACGAGCATGTAAGAAGTTACACTTCTTGTTTTAGTGATACTTTTTTTTTTTTGTTGGACTTTAATGAGTGTCATGTCTCTCGCTCTCGCTCTCTGTGTCTCTGTGTAAATTTTTCATGAGATTTTAATTAACTTTGTGCTACAGTGTGATTATGTAAAGTTTGTTGTCTTTTGTTTGTGAGAAAATCATGTAAAACAAATTATGCTAAAAGACTATGCTGTTTTCTCATCAACAGAAAAGACAACCTTGAAAATAAAGTTCGTCTGCTTAAAGGTTGGTGTTGAAAATTGAATTTCACACAAAATAAATAATTATTTCATGTCTTGGCTCTGTGTTTCTATGACAACCCTTGTTTGGTGTTTTAGTGATACATATGTGTGTCCTTATTTCAGACTCAGTGTGCAAACAAAATCATCAAATTGACCAATTGACCAAAGAGAAGATTCTGCTAGAGAGAAATATTGATGACCTCCAGGTGCAGTACTGACCTTGTTATAAACAGCACTTTGTTGGAAATATTTTAATACTGTTGAACTGACCTTTCTTTATGTATAATTTCCATTTGTTTGTAGATGAGACTGATGAAACTGGAAAGGGAAAGGTGTAAAGGTACAACAAGCAACAGCTTCATTTTCAAATACAGCATACAATCATTCTGCTATGGTCAGAACTTGTTTTTTCACGAAGTTAGCTTTTCAGTAAACAAGAAAAATAGCTGAAATGACTGAAGGTTACATGTTATGTAATGGTGTATCAAAGGCCCTGATATAAAGGAAACATGCTTTACCATGTAACCTAGTTCGCTTGATCTAAACCCTTAAAAGCAGCGTCTTTTTCTGACTCAAAATTAAATTCAAGTTAAAATTCAAACAATACCTCAATTATTTTTCAACAGAATATAGGAGCACATCATCTCAAGCAAGTGCACCAGAGGAGCCTAAAGTCGACAAAGGTATGCAGTTGGCTTCAGTTATCATTTGTTACATTCATTTCAGTTGATCACCTAATCGCGTGCGTTAACCTTAAGCTTATGATTGTGTCTGTTTTTCAGAAAAGTTCCGGGCGCTCCTAGAGAATTTATGGGCATGTGTAGAACCTCAGCAGCAGCACTCTGCAAACTTGTTGCACTTACCTGGTGAGGCATCATTAAGTCCTCCTGTATGTCTGTGTGTTATTACTGACATAACCCAACAAGTGTCCTCACGTTTGAATAATACCAGTGACTTCCTGTTGTCGCTTTGCATTTCTTTGACCATTTTCTTTCTCAAATCCTCTGTTTTCGTCTTGTAATTTCAGAGTCCAGTTCCAAGCAAGTTCTACCCTCCTCTCCAAAAAACAGACTGTGCACTCACCTGAATAACACGTCCCAGTCTGCTCCTCATAATATCAGTGAATCTTACAGTTACCCCATGCAGACAGAAGCCACTTGTACACCGTTAAAACCCTCTCCTGATGGACAGGCATCTCTGCCGTCAACAAGTGCCAAGAAGCAATCAGACACTCCCAAAAAGAGCAAGCGATCCAAGGAACGCAAAACTGAGCAGGCACCTACTGACTTGGGCAGCTCTGAAATTGAGGAGATAATGGCATTGTTTAAACCAATGCTTCCCTGCATATCGCCACTACTAGATTTGGTGAGTATTTTGTTAGATTTCATGCAAATGTTATTGTTTTTTTTAGAACTTACTAATGTGCAACTTCCCTTTTTTTATTTATGATGTTAAGAAACTGAGTTGCAATCTCATACTTGTATGTACGATGCAAGAATTCTTATTATAATCACAATGAATGAACAAGCCATTTAAAACGATATCAAAGAAGATTGACACTTTCCAAAATGTAGTTTTTTTCAAATACTTGTTCAAGGCAACATTGGTTAGTTTATCCTAAAATATTTTAAAAATGAATTGGATTGTATTTTTGATAGAGCAAAATGTGTGTCATTGTTAATTCAGTTATGATAAAGTGAAGCAACATTCAAAACACAGATTTTTCATGTATAACTCAAACTTTGTGAATATGCATGTGATTTTATATGTTCAAAATTTACAGATTTAGTCTTTTATTAATTTTAATAATGCAGAAATTTGTCACACCAAATCTCCAGTAATGTAATTTCAAAATGGTGTAGCACCAGTAGTTTTCTTGCCTTCGAATTGGCAGGGTCCTTCTCAAGTGGCATGGTGGTTTTATCTTGCTGCAAATTATCTTTGCTTTTGCCTTTCTTTCAGGACAAAGAGATGGAATCCATAGAGACAGATGACGGAGAAAAGGAAAACCATCCCAAACCCTCTGATGACTCGATCCATCTTCAAAAAACGGAGTCCTTACTCATCACAACATCTGTGTCAGGTCACTGTCCAAAATGGTCTGCAGCACCAACAGAGGGTAATGTGGATTTGACAGTGGCCACTACACAGGAAGTGGAACACATATCCAGTGAAAATTCCTCCAAAGACTTGGGACAAAATGTGTTGAGAGAGATTACTATAATGAAGGACAAAAGAAGTACAGATAGTGAAGAAATGCATCCTCAAAAAGATGTGCAGACTGACCAGCAGCCAGCAGATGTGCATTTAGTATCAGCGTCATCATCATCATCTTCTTCCACATCAGACATAACAGTTTTGGTTGAGACTGTGTCATTATCCGCTGAAAGTCAAGAGCCACCCTGCAGCGCGCAGGAAGATCAGTCAGAGACTATTACAAAGATGGATGTAGACACAAGCCCTAGTGATGTTACTGGTGCCAAAACAGGCACTCCTGATGGTGTAGAGTCACCGAGAAGATGTGACACAATTTTAATCTCTGAGGAGCTTACTTCCTCTGTTACTTCCTCAACATTCATTAAGTCTGTGAGAGATGTTGAGGTTACAAATACAGAAAATGGTTCAGAAATGGGAAAAAGTCATCCGGACTTGGTCTTGAAGCCCAAGGAGAATAAAGGGTGTCATGGCGAGCACACAGAGGATAACCTCTGTTTGTCAAGCAGCAGTGACAGCATCAGTGTGTCAAAGAAAAATGCAGAGGAGAGTCTTGACAGGGATGCATCCGTAAATCTTTTTGGGGACAAAGATCGGAATGAAGCACAAGGAACTGGAGGAGATGATGTAACAGCATCTCCCTCAGAGTCAAATGCTGATACTAGACCTCTGTCGCCTCCTAAGTCTCCACTGTTGAAGACTGAAGATGACGAGTCCCGTGCTGACCAGGAAACTGCTCAAGCAAATGTTGAAACTCCTTCAAAAAAGGATGTTGAGGTAGAGATGCTGAACAGTGAAATACTAGCTGATCATGTGCCTTCCCTTTCTGACTCCCAAGAGACAAAGACTGTTAACTGTGAATCTTTGACAGACAATACACATTCTCTGTGCAGGCAGTTGAGTCCTGTGTGTTTGTTTCCCACTGTAAACTTGCAGGCTTTGGAAATTCACCCAAAACCAGAAAATCTGAATGGCAGCGTTAACAGTGAACACATTTCAATGAACAAAAAAAACTTACAACCTGTGCCCAGCTTAGAGGAAGAAGCTGTCGTTGAAAAGGCTATTGTCACAAACTTGCCTCAGGACAGCATAGACACAAGTAACCATAAAGTGAGCCTAGGCAAAGTTGGTCCTAATACCTCATCAAAGCAAAATACTGCCGCCACAAATGGGCAAAATAAATGTTTAAAGTCAAGTATAAACGTGCTTGAAAAACAAAACCCACAAATGATCAGACAGGAAGTACCTAGCCCGGTGGCAGGCTCAACTACAGCTCAACCACGAGAATGCATCGGACAAGTTCGCTCTGAAATGGGCCCTCCACTTCCTCGTCTCCTAACTCCTCTGAGCACACCTCCAAAGGCAGGCAAATCGATCAACCCAAGGCAGGCTATTGGGAAACTCTCATTTGCTTCACCCATGGATAGCTTGGCTTCACCTACCACTCCTGTCCAGGCCCACTTGACACCCAACGGTCGGCAGCTGAGTTCCTCATCTGTAAACAGTCCCCTCTTTTCAAACGGAGCCCCCTCATCACCACTCCAGTTCGGCTCTGCCACTCCAAAACATGCCGTGCCGGTCCCAGGCCGCCTGCCCTTGACCGTAATGAACTCTTCCCCATCATCTTCCTCCAACCCATCTCAGGAAAACTCCATGAGGATTCTTGACACCATGTACCCGGAGCTCTCTGCCCATGCCCGAACTTTGAGCATCCTCAGAGGGAATGTCAGTCTCGGCATTTGTTCATCAGAGAGCGGAACATTGCCTACAACAACTGTCGGTCAGATGTCTGGCTTTAAGACCATTAATTCCACTTCAACAGCCTTCACCAAGACTGAGATGAGAGGAGAAAAAAGACAGGCCATCAGTTTGCCTCAACCGAAAAACAGCAAATGTCTCAGGCTAGATAACTTCTCTCCTACTGCGAGTCGTGAGCAGCTGCCTTCCTCCTCCTCAAACAGCGGAGAGGAGGCCGCCTCACCCCAGACTCTGACACTCAGTGCGCTCCAGAATGAGGCAACTTCTCCATCCATGGACTGTGGGGAGCAAAATGTCATAGTGAACTTTTTAAAGAAAATTCAAAGCTGTTGTTTTGATCTGTTGCCTGTGATCCAGAGCCACCTGTATGTCGGTAACCTGCCAAAAAAGCCTGTCTTGAGAGACGAGGAGAGGGAAGTTATCTCTGAGATTTTCCAAAGCGGCCTGGTGAGTATACTGGTTTATTGGACTTAGATATTGACTGTTGACGTATTTTGACCCTCTGGTCACTTTGCATTTTTTTGCCAGTATAAGTGAGAGTATATTCTTGTTCAGGTGATCCCCGTGAGGTTATTTGGTGATAACCTGATTTCAAAAACCATAATTATTATCTTCATATAACTGAATCAAACTAAAGGGGTGAACATATGTTTTAGCTCAATAGCTGTGACATAAACACCCTATTTTAAGGAGGGGTGGAACCCTATGAACTATTGTACTGCAAATACAGTACTGTGCAAAGGTTTTAGACAGGTGTGGAAAATGCTGTGAAGTAAGAATGCTTTCAAAAATAGATATTATACAATGCAATAGACTATATTTATCAATTACCAAATGCACAGACTTGATGATGATGTTGAGGTCAGGGCTCTGTGGGAGCCGTACCATCGCTAACAGGACTCCTTGTTCTTTACACTGAAGATAGTTCTGAATGACTTTAGCTGTTAACTAAATTTGAGGCCCAACTCCGTTTGCAGAAATGCAGCCCCAAACTTGCACCATGCTTCACTGTTGCCTGCAGACACTCATTCTTGTACTGCTCTCCAGACCTTCGTTAAACAAACTGCTTTCTACTACATCCAAATATTTCAAATTTTGATTAGTCACAAGTCCTCCACAAGGCCACAAGTCCTCCTATGAAGGCCACTTCTGACCAGAATTCTCCAGACTGTAAATGGGTGTTCTAGGGTGTTTTCTGCCAGCTCTGACACTGCTGGACATCTTCCAATTGAAAAGGGAAGTAAGCACGATGTGTCTTTCATCAGCTGCAGTAAGTTTCTTTGGCTGACCACTGCGTGTACGATCCTCAACGTTCTTCGTTTCGTTGTGCTTCCCAAAAGAGCTTGGACCGCACATCTGGAAACCCCTGTCTGCCTTGAGATGTCTGACTGGGAAAGACTTTGCTGATCCAGTTTACCTACCTTGTTGTCTTATTGCTGTACTCAGTCTTCAGCAACCTCACTCGCTGTTTCTGTTTCAGTTAATGGTTGTATTTCAACCTAAATATTGAATTGGTGATCATTAGTCCCTGGTTGGTGTAATTGTTTAATGTTATCCAAAGCGACTTACAGTTGCTATACATGTCAGAGGTTGCACGCCTCTGGAGCTACGAGGGGTTAAGTGTCTTGCACAGGGACACAATGGTGGATGGGTCACAGTGGGAAATTGAACCTGGGTCTCTCACACCAAAGGCTGTGTCTTATCCTTTGCACCATCACCACCCGTCAATCCCTAAACTGACACAAATTAGACCACAGACTCCTGTTTGATAAGATTTTGTCCCAGGATCACTCATCTGATAGGATTTTGGGTTGTAGGTGTGAAAATGTATGGATCCCATGACCAAAATAGTCATACATTCTGTCACTGTGTTACTCATTGATGGAATTAAAGTAAAAATAAATGATTCCCCTTTTTGCTGCGGCCCCCCTGAAACCCTCTCAAGGACCCCACTTTGAGAATCACTGGCCTATAAAACAGCTGACTTTGTGCAAATGTACCTAGAAGAATTGATGATGTTTTGAAGGCACATCAAATATTGATTTGATTTCTTCTGTTGACTCACTTTGTATTTTGTTAATTGATAAATATAATCCATCTATTAAAGTCTGTTAAATCTTACTTTGGGTTTCACTCCAAACTGATTCTTATTCAAGTGATGATACTGGGGATTATTTTGTATTCACTGGCAGTCAAAAGTACAGGAAAATGTTCACACCATGTGTTAACCAGATGCAGTATCCCCAGAAATCAAGGAGAGAGAGGAGGGAGAAGATCTCATCTTTTCTGTGTCAATGGGAAATTAACTTTAATTGGATGTTATTTCACTTTTCTCTACAGCTGAAGGCAGATGACCTGATTTTGGCCATCCTGAACAAACTGAAAGCAGAGAAGAGATTCCTCAGCAGAAATGACATGCAGGCCCTCTGCAGAGTTTACACAGGGATCTGCAGACAGCAGAGAGACTGGGAAAAGGCTCACATCCTGGCCTACAGCATTCTAGCAGAAGGTTTGCAATTTGTGTCATACTGTATTTCTTAAACACTCATGATACCCCCGCACAGGTATTTTACCTTACTGTGGGCATATAAGCCCATCTGTCAACTGTGAAGACTGCCTTTATTGCACCTTGATACATGTGGATGGATTTTTCTCCAATTATTTACACAATTTTTCTCTTTATTGTGTCTTCCCCACTGCAGACTTCCCGGACTCTGATAAGCTGATTTTGTTCATGGTGACAACATGGCCCAATGTTTTTTCACACAGTAGTTGTCTGTGCCAGGCAATACATACTGTCACCAAACTGAAATCACAAGAAAACATCCTCAGCTGCCTTTCAGCATTCCTTGGTTGGGAGAAGGTGAAGTATTTGTATTTGGGGGTCTACATTTTGTCATGTTTCATATCATATATTATTTTACTCAAATCTACTTTGTGTTACATATATCCTTCTTCTAAGTCCCCAGATCTCTTTTCAAGGAACTAAAAGGCTGCTTTAGCCCGGGTGTGTGTTTCCACCTTGGTCTGAAGACCTGCAAAGATTAGGCAAATTAACCAGCTGACATAGGCTGTAGGCCTATACGCCATTCAAAGCAATGACACACAGGCAACATTATTTAGTAACCACTATCCATGAGCAAAATTTAGAAATGAACATCAGATTTGAATGGAATATAATGAAAAACTATGCTTGACCATTAAAACAGCTTTTTTGTGTGGGAGTATAACGCTAAAGATTGTTACAAGTTTAATAACAAACTGGATAAAGCCATCAAGTTCTGAAAAGAACTCCGGCACAGAGCACGCATAACAAATAAAACTGCGACAGTTTGGAAGGTTAAAACATTTCCAGCCAATAAGAGCTGCAGATCAGCGACAGCACTCACATCTGTTTCCGCCTGAGCATCGGAGGAACGTGATCTTTCGCAAGCTTTATTACCTGCTGTAATCAGCTGTTACGCTTGTTTTGGAGAAGAGGTGGACTTTGGCTCTGTGCAGAAACTTCCTAACTGATGAAAACAACAACAACTTCGGCTGTTAGCTGTAAACACACCGCTGCACGCTGGCTGCTATTTCTGAGCGGACCTCGGAGAGACTTGTGTGGCTATGGTGGCAAAGAGAGGCGCAGTAGTAGAAAAAACACCAGAAATGCTTGATTTAAAGCCAGCAACCTACTCGCCTATTCAGTAATTCACTGCAAGGCAAGCCCCACCCCCACAAAGTACCGGTACTTTCAGAAAGTACTACCGCCCAAGCAGGAACTTTTTGGGGGGGTAAAATAAAGACCCAAGAACTAAATTTAGACCCTGGTCCCTTCAGTGGAAACGCAGTGAATTCCTCCAAAGGTTCCTAGTTCCGTGATAAAGTTCCTTTGGTCAAAACGCAGCATTAATTTAGAGTCTGTTCATTGACTTTATCACATCATCTCTTCTTTCTCTGCTTTCCCATCTGTACCCTCTCAAATTAAGTAAAATAAGTCTTAATCTCCCTGTTATCACTGCAGAGCCCTCCCGGTGACATTGACAAGCTGATCTCCAGAACACTCTCTGATATTCGGTCCGGGTCGAACCTGTCTTTTGCAAAGCACAGTCGGTACGGGGACGGCCTGGGGACTAAGGCGTGGGAACATGTCTTCACATTGAACCTCCTTTGTACACACAAGAAGTGGAAGTGGACCTATGAAAATGTTTTGGGGTATTCTATATTCACAGTTGTTTTCCAAACAAAATGTAATCATGTTAAAGTTTTGTTGAATAGTTTTTTAAGCAAGCATCCTGTGCCAATGTGTTCATTTTGCTTTAACAGCAAGGAGTTGTGGCCATTAATGAACACTTGGGTGACACAGCCCAGAGATCAACAAGCACCTGTCTCTGATGTGACTGTCGCCACTGTACTCCGACTCATTGGTGAGAGGCTTTGTTAATTTACTATGGTATTATCCATAACCTGAAAGGATGTGTAACTTAATGATCACCAGAGGACATTTGTTGAGAATGTCATTGTCTTATTTTCTTTTTTTAATTAGGACGCCTCGGTCAGCAGGGGATCAAAGAGAGATGTGTTTCCTCTGTGGTAACTGTCGCCAATGTCATCAACACGTTTGGTAGGCATGGACAGACTGAAGGTATGAAATATCACAAACCCTGGTGAATACAGAATGATTCAGTTTGGCTGTTGTACCCAACATCTACTGTATGCTGAGGGAGCTGCCAGTTTCCTCCACACCTGCCTTTCATTGATCAGGATTTGTGAAAACAATGGATAATGGGCACACAATTACTTAACCTTGTGTACTTAAGCAGATCCCTGTATTTGTATCTCACCCTGGTGTGTTAAATTATATTTGCATGTTGGTATTTATTTGTCATAATTGTGCCAAAATAAACAAAAAATATAATTCTCTGATGTGAAAAAGGAAAGGCCCTCCAGCAGATGTATTTGCATTAAGAATTCTAATCTCATCGTGGCTTTCTCTCCATAGGTGTGCCATGGGAGGTCCAGTTAGCAGCCATCTACTGCATCTACGACCTGTCTCCCTGCAACCCCAAACAAGCACTGGACGCCCTTGCAGGATGGAGAGGAGAAACGTCTCAGAGCGTCCCTCCTGCTGTTACTAGCTGCATTAACCAGTTGGCCTCTGTCTGCAGACAGGTCAAGAGCTGATAGAGACACGCACATGCTGTACAAAGCCAAATAGACATGCATGTCACTCCATACCTATTTTAAAGAAGGTGTGAATGAAAATGCCACCATGCACCACAAAGGTCATTTTAACTTGCCGTCTGGCAGACAGTGATGGAGCTGTTGACTATTTGGGCACATGAATGATCACAAATGGGTTTTGTGCCCTTCTCAATACAAGGTGTGTGGATGTTTATAGTAAGTCTTTTGAAATTTATTGTCAAAGACCGTTCCAGACAACATTTATTTGTCACTTTTTTATGTGCACTTCTACTTTAACATGTCATTGAAATGTAGCAAATATTTACAGACTTTTTAATGTTGCAGACATGTGAAATTTAGTTTCCTCAAATGTATAACTCTCCGCATCCTGTAATAAATGCACTGGCATAATTCTCAGTCTTTTTTTTTTGCTATACTCAGGTAATGTTTTAAAATACTGTAAAACATGTACATGTGTGTTCTACTTTAGCTGTGGCGCTTCTGTAAATGTTTCTTCATTTAAGTGTTTGTAAATATGAGGTTTCAATGTTTGAAAAATAAGTTTGCCACAGTAAATGTTTTGTACAGTTTAAAGTTTCAGAGGTTATTTAATTTTTCGTATTAAAATATCTACATATTGAACCTGTGTCTGTCCTGGTGCATTCTGTGCTCACCTGCCTTATTAAGCCATGAGATTTTACCTGTGGGGATAAGACCATATGTAGCTTTTGGCTGTGAGAGAATAAGTAATTTAAAATCACAAACAGTCACATAAAAATTGCCATAAAACGATCCAGCCAAATTATTACCACTATCACGTCTTATCCTGACTGGTGTGATCTGTGTAAAATGATGAAACTATAAGATTTTTATATACAGTCTATGGATGTAACACACAAGCTACCATCTCCTGTCCCGGGCTTCAAAATAAAAGCCAAAACTATATTTGAATGTAGTTTTTTACCTAATGTCAAGAAACCACTTCAGATTTCAGTAGAGGTATAAATGTGTATTACATTATACAATGGCGTTAGTCTTTATTATTAGTGAGATCATGTTTGTAAAGATACTGGTGAAAACCTTTTTACATACAATCTATGGTGATAACCCCTGCTTATGGAAACAGTTTTAAAAATAGACATACTTTAACACACGTTAAGGAAAACGTCTAAGATGTGAAAATAAAATATTAATATTCTGTGAAAATGTAAGTATATTTTTTAGTCTATAGTAATTTTTATATAGTCTTTGGTGTGCTGTTTTTCATAGAGGGGAAAAAAATACATTTCCGTTTTTTCCGGCCTGTGTGTCAGTGACTTGACGCATCTCTGGGGCCGGAGGGGTGTGTTCAAAGATTTAAATCCCTCAGACATGCGTAGAAGCTGATCCGTGCTGCTGGGTGCGCCATATTGGCTGGCAGGTTTACATGGGGAGACGAGTTAGACAAGCCGCTTGAAAAAACAGACCAGTTTCCAGGCATGAAGCGCTTTGAGGACAGCAAGTAAACCAACGCGGTAGGATTCTGTTTGCAAAGTGTTTGATTTGCTCGCCGTTTCCCCCCGTGAAGAGGCTGTCGGTGAACTCGACTCCGATGGATCCCAGGACCGCTTGGATCCAGCAGGAGCAGAAGGGACCTGACAATTCCCTCTGGATGCACATTTGGGAAACCCCTCTGGGATTTGGAGCAAACTCCGCCATCGACAACCACCTTCACCACCAACGCAACTTTGCAGCGCTAAATGCCAACTCCGCAGTCTTAAACGGCGAGTACAGCAAAAATGTAGCGCCGCCGCCGGGGACTGTGTTTGGGAAACTGCCGAAGCGAGACGGCGGCGGAGAGAGGGGAACTGTCCGGAGGAAGGGCTCATTGTCACCGTCCTCCTCATCTCTGGACTCGGAGGCCGAGAGCTCCTCGCCTTTCGGTTCCTCTCTGCACATCGACAATTTGAACGTCGCAGAAGAGGCCAGTCGGTTTTTACACTACGACGAGCACGAGTTGAACGAGAACAATCTCAGGCGGCAACATCCCCCTCCGCCTTTTCACGCTGTTCAGCAACACTGTCGCAGCATGCAACAATCTGACGGCCACACCCCCACCGGGGTGAAAAATCAGCATGGGAACAAGCACCACCACCATCAGTCACATTCAACCGGCCGCAGGAGGCTTTTGAACAGGGCCAACACTTTCCACGGCATCAACCCGCTCCTGTCCGGCTGCAATGGACACCACGTAGACTCCTCTTGTAGCCTGTGGAAAACCAGGCGGTACAGCCCTGGTATTAATGGGTAAGGAGATGTGGAGTTTTTAAAAGTCATTTAAGGGTTCTCAGTGAGATCTGGGGATCTATTTTAAAGGAATTTCCCGCCAGGTCAGCCAAAAAATTGAGCAGTGGTTAATGTGCACTGTTTTTATGAATTGTAGGGGTATATATATTATTAATGAAAAACATTCACAAGCATTTTCTTTCTACACGTTGCAATATGAATGTCCATCTTAACAAGTCAGAAAACTGTTAAAATCATCAGCTCCAACTAAACTGTGGATGATCTGACCTAATCTATCTACTTGGATTTATTAAATATGCATGTCAGTCAGATTTGCATTTCTTTTTTTTAAAAAGAACTTTCTGTGTTAGCAGATGTATGACAATGTGTTTTTTCCCCCAGCGCTTCAAACATTTCCTTTTGTCTGTTTAGTAGTGTAGTCTCTGGTCCAAGCCTAATACTTTCCACCTGAACTTTCAAATACATCCAGCAATGCGGCCCATGGTCATACAGTGCTCGCCTTCTTTTTCCCTCCTTGTATACAAGTCTGTGATCCCAGGTGTCCTGTTTTTCTTCATTCCTTACAGTCTTCATGAAGAAATTGTAGACTTTTTCAACTTCATGTCACCAAGACCGGAGGAGGAGGCCATGAGAAGAGATGTCGTGAACAGAATAGAAAGTGTCATCAAGGACCTGTGGCCCACGGCTCGGGTGAGTGTCCGTTGGATAGACGTGTGCCTGTGCAGATACTTGGGGAGGTAATTTAAGCTGTGACTTCTGTCTGTGGGAGCAGAGTCTGGTCTACATAGTATGCAAAACTCTGGTGTACCACAGTGCCCACCACTTGAGGCCATGCTATTCAATACCATTTCAAACAATCCTAGTAAGTTGCAGCTTCTTGCTGCATCAAATATTAAATACTCAAAGTTGTACAAGGCTGAGGTTAATGATTGCATCATTAGACCTAGTTTATTGTGTCATGGTCCTGGGCCATGACTTCTCTGTAGCAGCACTAGTTCCCTGAGTTTGTTTCTGCTGATGTTGTCAGAGAGGTAAGAATTAAAGTCTCGTCC
>JAPMOB010208836.1:0-11102 GCA_029875015.1 Lepomis gibbosus
GCCTTGCACTGAGTGACCTTGTTTAATTCACCACATACATTGCAGCTCTCCCACACACACAAACACACAGCCACAGGCGTGAGGCACCCAAACGCACATCCTTACAGTCATGCACACTGACACACAACATGGACGTATAAATACACACACACATACACGCACCTACAATCCTGCATGCAGACACACAAGCATACTCACCCTGAGGCCGAGGACATATTTTGTCATTGGTGCTTATCAACATAAAACCACAGACAAGGAAAGTGTGTGTGTGTGCTGCTGATGCTCGCTAGTCTACACAGGTTTTTTCTGTTCCATGATTATATCCTTGTGCTGCATATATATTACCACTGCATATGGCGTATATCATCCCCCCATGCCTGTGCACTTCACCTTATCCAGGCAAATACTAAGTGGAATCAATATACTGCTGTGATCATTTCTTACTAGAATCATCATTCATATGATAATGTGGATAGATCTGTACTCTGAAAATTCCCCCCAACCTTGGTTCACCTTACACTACCTTGCCTGCTTCAATAAAAGGAAGAAAAACACCACGGTAAAGCTGAGCTAATTAAATTGGATGAGCAGTGTGTGGCGATACTGAGAGCAATGAGAGATCCAGCGGTTGGTTACAGAAGGAGATGGGGAAACATCTTAAAAAGGTTCCTTTACGAAACCGGCCAATCCAACTGGTGAGTTCATACAGTGATGAGCAGAGGCGACCAATCAATTCGCTCATGCTGAGCCTTGGCAACAACCTCCCCGGCAAAGCGAAACAGTCGTGTGTGTGTGTGTGTGTGTGTGTGTGTGTGTGTGTGTGTGTGTGTGTGTGTGTGTGTGTGAAAAGTGTGTATCTATGCAGTCTCGCTCCAGACTGAGTGTGCGGTTAGCATAGTCTCCCATAAAATCTGTCTCATCTCCTCTGTATTCAGGTCTCGTGTGGGAGCTGCTGTGTCACACGCACACACTGCTACGTCTGTTCTGATCCATTGTGTACATTGAAGACTAAACCTGAGCTGCTCTCATCCTATGAGTGACAGATTAATTGATGACTTTGTGAATTCATTATTATGATCACCTATAAACACGCAAGACACATGCTGACCTAATCCACACACAGGTGTGCGCCTGCATAAATAGGATCGAGCGGAAAATCCGCCCAAGTTGGGTCAGGCAGAAATTGATTGTAGAACAGCTGATGCACAGATAGAGGTCCCCTCTGGCAAAAGTGAAACCAAGATAAATCCACCATAAGTCTGATAGGAACTTTTGGTTTTCTGAGTAGACCAAAATCAATGTCAGACGGATTATTTGATCCAGCCAGGACAGACATTTCTCTGTCTGTGGGATAATTTAACTCCAGTTTTGGAGCAGCTTTTTCGAAAACCTGCTTTGTTGAGTCGATAAGTTGAAAGATACAGCGTAAGCACAGTCACCATGTTCAAAGTAGACAGATAAGCTGTGAAACTGAATACTGCTGGCCATAACAAAAATATTTAAAAAATCAGCATAGATACACCAATACATTTCAAACTTGAGTGAGCGGCTGTTGTGGGATCAAACAAACATCTCCAGTTGAGACATTTGCCAGTATAGGCGTAAATGCACCTTAGATAATACAAACTACCAAAATCTGAAAGGGTGGACTCCTGACAGGATAGAGAGAGAGAGAGGTGAGGGATGATGAAGGTCTTTTGATGGACTCAAACTGGGGACATTGCAATTACATGGTCAGAATCTTGGATACCTTCTGTCCAGGACACCCCAAAATCTAAAAATCTGTGAAAAATGAATATTGCCTAAACCATCTGTTGACCTAGAGACGTAGCAAATTTCAAATACATTTCAGTTCTTCCATGACATGAAGACACAATACAAACCTCTTTGGTCATCCCCTTTTGTGGTCTTTTTAAAGAAATAGTTTGACATTTTGGGAAATTCAGTTACTTGCTTTATTGCCTAGAGTTAGATGAGATCAATACCACTCTGTATGGTAAATATGAAGCTAAAGCCAGCTGCCAGCAAGCTACTGTAGCACAAAACGGTGATGACAAAGCCAAGAAATTTGCCTGGCTTTGTTCATAAGTAAACCAGAACAAATACACCAGAACCACTAAATGTTAGGGTTGGGAGAAAAAATTGATTCTTAGATGCATCGCGATGCGGATGTGGAAGATTCTGACTCGATTAACAAATGTCAAAAAATCAATTATTTAAATGTTAATTGATAAAGTAATGTTGACGGAACACAAAAGGCGGAATTCGAGGAAGTGCAGCACCCGGACCGTCTGTGGCGCGCACATAAGTGAGACCAGTTTTCCCCTGTATTCGGCACACCACCACTGCGGAATGAATAACCACCCTACTTAAATGTCACACAATCATTAATATCAATGCACAAGTAATGATTTTAACTCGCACACTGTGCAAGCATGGTGACACTCAACGGTTGGCAAGCTCTCTGTATGTTCTGTCTGTGTGGCTGTACAAATTAAATGCATAGTAATTATCCAGAAATCACATACAAAAAAAGATGCATCAAGATGCATCGATAATCATTTTATAATCCTTTCACAGCCCTCTGAATCGCAATCGAATCTAATCGTGAGGTGCCCAGACATTCCTGGAGACATAAGTCTCACTACCAGCACCTCTAAAGCTAAAAAGCTAACTGTCTCCTGGCTGTAATCTTATATTTAGCGGACAGAAATAAGAGCTGTATCAGTCTTCCTCTCCAACTCTCTGCAAGAAAGTGAAACAGTGTATGCCAAATGCCAAACGGATCTTTTAATTCTCTATTTGCTCTCTGCTAATACAGAAGTTGGTCATGGTTAAAATGACAATAATGTAATCCAGTTTCTGGCTTATTTTAGTGCTTCTAAAATAGTGATTCTATAGGCTGTAGTTTGTTTCTAAGCAGCTGATAGAGGGAGCTAAAAGGGAGGGGGACCCTACTATCTCTTCCCTTCTGTCAACAAAGTGCTTCCTGCAATTCAGGCTATGAGACAATGCTTTAAAAGAGGAGATAAAGCCTTGGCCTCCCACATGTGACTTAGTTTCAGATGCCAAATTAAAAGTGTATTAACTCTGTTTGTTTACGAAATTTGGGGTCGGGGGGACCTTTTTGTGTGCATGTGCTGCATATCTCTATGTGTGTGGGACTGACGCTGCTGCACACAGAGACAGGTGTCGGTCCCTTAACTATGGCCTCTTGCCTCCTCTCTGTGGCATCATCAAGCGAACAGTTGTCAGCCCTGACGGGGGTCTGCGCTTATCATTGGCCCACATCATGATGAGAGAAAGAGGGACAGAAGAGGAGGAGGGAAGTGTGGCAGTGTTTGCACATGCACTTATGCATATGTGTATTTGTGTGAGCGTGTTTGTGTGAGTGTACAGTAGCTATGAGTCACACAGTGTGGGGGCTAAAATGCATCTGCGCCCAGCACGAAAAATGTGTACCACTTGACTCTATTTCAAGTCTACAACCACATTCCATATGCTGTCAGTTTTGCACACTACAATACAGGGTCTGCTGTTCTGTAATGAATGAAATGTGTGGAATTTAGCGATCAGATGTTATATTGATGCTGCTTTCTCACCTGTGCACTGGAGTCAGGATCTTCTATTCACTCCAGTTCAAAAACAGATCTGTTGTCTGAATGACTGAGCTCACGCAAAGGTTGATTTATTTTATTTTATTTGTTGGTAAAGGAGAACGAGTCCTACATAATAGGTAGCAATCATCAAGTTGGCATTTTGAAATACTCAACTCATTTGAGAATGTGTATTTCTGTATGATTCAACAAAATCCTCTCATGTTTTCACCTTAAAAAACAATACTCAGTATCATCTGTTATGCTCAGTTGCAAGTGCAGAGGTGATCACTGTCAATTCAAGTGGTGATACAGTAGGCAGCTTAATGGTGAACAACTGCCACCACCTGGTGAAGTTAAAAATTACACTCACCTTGACATCAGTATTACTTCTGTATGTTTTACTGACGTCAACAGCAATGTAAGCATAGGGCGTAATTGCATTAGGGCTTTATCATTGAGGTGAGAGCTGTGTATTCATTCCTCCTCCAGAAAAGGCGCAATATAAATAACTTCAGCTAAAAACTATTTTACTGCAGCAGCAGTAAGAGTATTGCCATGCTCTTTTTTAACAAAGTAAAAACTCTCTCAGTTCTCAGCTTTATTGGCATGAATGTATAACAACAATTTTTCCAAAGCTACAAATAAACTCCATAAGGACAATTTATTCATACATTTCATTAAATAAGTAAACTCTCTGCGGCAGATGGCATCTATTTTATATTTTAACATAATGCATAGTTCAAGTCATAAGTAGGAATGTTCTATTTATTTATTGTGTTATATTGTGTTCTTCAACTTTTGCTGAGTGCAAGATCTGCTTTCAGGGAGGTTCAAAATTGCACATAAGAGAGACCCGTAAGAGGTTGATTAAATCAATCTATCAAGTAGTAATTATATCTAGTTTGTATGCAGCAAAATCACTCACAACAGTGTAAACATAATTTGCAGTCCTCTCTGTGACATCTTGTCAAGTAGTACGCTAATACTGAAGCTTTAGTGACTATGCATAATAGATGTTCAGTGGCTATTGTGTACAACTCTATAGAGTATTATAGATTGAACCTGTGCTATTCATCTCATTTACATTGTCATACCAGGCTTTTTGCCATTATGATCTACAATAATAATAATAAAAATCATCTTTAGTTAAAGTGTGCTTTCGCAAGGATAGAAAATAAAACACACGTCACAAAACAATCAGGTTTTAAGAGAAAACAGATAAAAATAAGGAATTCAAATACAGTTAAAAGAAAACAAACATATGGTCAACTAAAATCAATAAGATCTCTGTACTACAGTGCTCCTGGCCATTGATTCTGCCAGGAACAAACTTTATTTGTTTAGTGGTTTGACCCAAACACCACATATACGTAATTTATTCTGATCAAGAGTATGGCAAATAGAGTAAAATTACATAGAATGTAATTTTGACAATTTTGTCAGGTCTTCTTTAGTTTGGAGCTTTCTGTCTCACACTCTTCTTTTTAATGTCATGTAAACTTAAATGACAATCAAACACTGAGGCATCATATACCTTCCTGTTCTCCACCCATAACTAGAGTCTTGGTGACATGTGAAAACCTAGCCTTCTAATGAGCACCAGAGTGTGGGCAACAGACAAGCAGACTTGCAAAATAAAACCTTGTGCCCCCTTCTCCTGCTTTCTGAATGTGCCAAGATGTGCGACCTCATCGGATTTTCAGGCCTCAGGTCATGAGTGTGGCTGTATGGAACACGAGTCACTATGCATTAAACATGGACTGCAACATAGACGCTGGTAGTAAGAAACAGGCCTAAGATAAACTCAGTGTATGACCAGTGATTCATGACTCAATATGCTGCACTGAAAAGCAGCTAATATCTTTTGTCCTAGGAGTCTGCCAATTTTCTCCACATCTCACTTCACAAGTAGACACATTAACATTCCTCACTGCCATTTACACTCCTTAACGTTTGTGCAGATGTATAAATAAGTACTGAACAAACAAGTCATTGTTTCTCATGGTGACTTTGTGATGTGTGCAACATCTTAAATAGTGGAAAACTATCCATCCTCTGTCTCTATGGTGATGTTGCAGGTCAATATGTGATATCAGGACAAGGGCCCGGTTAAAACAAAACACATCTAGATGGTCAATACAAACACATACAGCGGTTGTCTCCAGACTTATCATGTTCCTGCTGTGGCAATGAATTCCCTCTGTGTGTTTGTGTATGTGTGTGTGTGTGTGTGTGTGTGCTACCTCTCCACCTCCACAGCCACCTAATTACTTCACAGCTGATCTGATACACGATGGTGTTCTCCCCAGAGACTGAGCAGGGGAACAAGAGATGCTTCAAGATTCAGTAAAAAAATAGTCAGTCACATACACAAAGAAAACAAGATCCCATCGTCTAAAACTAAACAACAAATAATTTCAAGGAATTTTCTGTGCATTTCAATCACTGTGTGGCACATCAACACCCCGGAAGGTGACAGAGAGCTGGATAAATTATACTCTTAATATATGTATGCAGCATAATTGCAGTCATCAGAGACAGCAGCCATTTTACACAACAACAAGCCCCTTGGCATGTTGGGATGGGAGACACACAATTCTCATTCAGTGACAAAGTGCCGCTAATCTCTGTATCCATTTTTCATTGTGATAGCTACTGTATACGCCTCGCTCCAGGGAGCAACTGGGGCCAGGAAAAGGAAATGTTGGAAAGAGGAGGAGTGGGATGGTGGGAGTATATGTGGGTGGCTGCCACACTAGTGTCAGCATCAAAGAAACAGTAAAGAATTAGGCTGATCTATAGTGGGTGCCACTGTAACAGCTGCTGATGCCAGAAGCACACAAAATTATGGAATAAATACATTAACCTGTTAAGCTATTGAAAAGCATCCATCTGGTGTGTGCGTGTGTGTATGTGTAAATGGACCTGTTTCTGACTCTGTGTGTGACTGCCACACATGCACAATGGTTTGGCTTCAATGGTTTGGCTTCAGGCCCTTTCTGCTGCCAATACATGGCACGATGAACGGAAAACTAAACTCAACAAGGGATGCCTAACCAGCCGTGGTGTCTATGTATTGCAACTAATCAAACACAATGCCACATTACAATGCATTAACTTAAATGATAAAGGCTCCCCAGTTCAAATCGATTGCCTTGAAAGGGTCAATTGGCTGAAACAGAAAGCTCATTTTCATAACGGTAATATCAAACAGTCAATGGCAGCAATCAGATGAGGTGCACACCGGGTAAGTGCAAGTGTATTGTCTTTCAGTGTTTTGCTCTTCCATACACCCACCGGTGAAATCCCACCCACCACAGAACCATATACTATTCTGTTTTGTTCCAAATCTCCTCAAGCACAGTACAGTTTCCACACACTGTTTTCTCAACTTGCACACAACAAAGCCTCACAGAAGAAATCGCTGAACCAGTAAGAGTGCAAAACGACACACAAATGAAACTAATTATTGATTTAAATGAAGATACCCTATCAAGCTGCTTACTCGTTTGATCCTCATTTATCCCTCTTAATTGCGTACTGATGGTTTTTCTTTGCAAACAACAGACAGCAATGAAATATGAATGGTCCATTAGCATTCTCCATGTTCCTTTCTACCTGCCTGACTGTACCAAAGATAGAGAGGATCTAATCAAATGATTATGTTTATTTACAGAGAAGCCACAGGCCTATATGCTTGGAGAAATATGTTTCTGATCCAGTGAATCAACACAACTAATATGTTTTTTAGCAAGTGTTACATTCTTGAGTTAATACTGATTTTAAAGCTGCTCTAATAATTATTTTTAGATTAACAATGGATAAAATGGTTATGTGTATGTGAGAGGAGCTGCTAGGGATGATGAACACAAAGAATGATCCACTCCCCTCAGCTATATGGTGCCTTTAAGCCATTTTCAGCTTATTGTTGTGGTTTTACGCTGCTGTTTTGGTTCGCTTTCACCACTCTCATCAGCGTCAATCCAAATACAGGATGATGTTTTTGGCAAAAAAGCTCTGCTAAACCTCCTGCTGCCTGCCCAGCATCAAACGGCAGACAGACAAAGTTAGCAACTACTAGCATTAGATGGTGGAGCACTTATCAGCTGAAGGGCTATTTCTATACGGGAGTTGTTGGGAAGAAAAACAGAGCTAAAAGAGGAGAACATTGGTTGGCCAAAAACAAAACTCCATTTGAATGCTAATTTTGCATGTTGTCTATCCAGTGTGTATATAAGCAACTGTTGGCTAGCAAGTTACCAACTTAAAAGTGATAATGGCTACTTTATGTCAGAGTTGTGTTTACACCCAGTTTACATCTTGTTTCTGCTGCGCCCAAGTGACCAAATCCATAGATTTTATACATTAAATTGTGTTAACAGTTGTTGGGGAGTCCCACTGAACAAAATTATAAATACAACACTTGTTTTTGCCCCCATTCATCATGAGCTGAACTCAAAGATCTAAGACTTTCACAAAAGGCCTATTTCTCTCAAATATTGTTCACAAATCTGTCAAAATCTGTGTTAGTGAGCACTTCTCCTTTGATAATAAGATAGATAATAAGATAATCCATCCCCCTCACATGTGTGGCATATTAAGATGCTGATCAGACAGCATGGGTATTTCAAAGGTATGCGTTAGGCTGGCCAAAATAAAAGGCCACTCAAAAATGTTCAGAATCTTATAAGTTGCCATCACATGAGAACGTTTTTATAATGTGGGTTATACATGTGTGAAAATAAAAAAAAACTGGTGAAAAAAAGAGAAATAGGTGAGTTTACCAGACTGTACGGTTTACCAGAAGGTTACATTAGCCGCTACTAGCATAACACCAAACTATCGGCCATTTATTTGCATTGCAGGTTTTAGGTGCCTGGCTATGAAAATAGAGGCGTGGAATAAAATTTGATTTTAATCCCCTTTTTCAAACACTGTGGAGAACCAGTCCATGCTGGTCTTGTTTTTTTAGCATTTCATGATGTTAATCCACCATCAAACAGGTCTACAGGGTGATGTTCAGGTGGTTAAAAGGCACAGTACAGCTTTTTCTCTCCTATCAAAAAGCAAAGCACATTTTAAAAAAGGCTTATATAGCCCCAAATCTTCAAAATTACTGTTCTGCCATGCTTAAATGTATCCTCCCAATGCATTTAAATGACATATATTAATGAAGGTAAAGGAGTCTTTGTGTAATCGATAACTGCCAGAGCAATTCTCTTCAGTTTAGATTTTTCCTCTTAATCAGAATAAACCAGCTGGGAAAAATTTTTTAGAAGATTTTGCATAACAAATGCAATTACCTATGTGCTGTTTGAGACATTGAAAAGGAATAAAATTCCCTTTTTTATTTTACAAGGGTTTTAGTGGTTCAAGAACAATCTAAGGTTGTGTTGACCCTGCCTTTCAGGTCACATAAATGTGGACAGTCTTAACCCAACCACCAGGATCAGGGATTTGCAGACAGGCCACCCGCAACTTCCTATTTTATGGCAGGAGACAATGGTCTCCTCTCAGAGAAATGGGAAATGACAGGGCAAAACTTTCCACCATGCCATTTGGCTTAAGGAGTCTATCAGTCCCACACACATTTTCTCTCTCACTGCATCTTCCTTAAAATGTTGGGGTCTGATGAAGGAGGGCTGGGAGGTGAAGCAGATTACTGTGTGACAAATAGTTAACTTCCACAGAAAATTATTTATTGGTATTTTATCTGTAGACAGTAGATATTTCTCATGCTGAGTCTGAATAAAGGGAAATAAAGTTACTAAGCTGTGATGAAATTAAAGCATAACCTTTTCAAAATCTGAAAATGTGGGTAATGTATCTCCTCTGAAGCAATTCATTAGGAAATGTTATAATTAAATACACCTTAATCTTAAGCATAAGAGTGACTTGAGAACAATAACAAACCACATGGAAATGTTCCTTCCTCCAAAAAAAAATGTATGCTTGTAAAGGCAATTAGTTTGAAGAACATGTTTTGTTGTTTTAAAAAAAAAAAAAAAAAAAAAAAGACAGAATGTTAAAAGCCAGGCCATTACAAATGTATAAAGCTCCACATTGCTGCTTCCTCCTGAAGGTAATATTGTTGCACCTGAGGTACAAGGCTGCTGCATCGATTGCAGGATGTCCACATGCTCCAAACTCTTGAATGACACAACATATGTGATGGGACCATTTGCTTTGCGACATTTACCTTTATCATGCAGTGAGCCTACTCACTGCTGTTATGGACTATTTTACTGTTACATAAAAGCAGCCTTTGAGTAGGACCTAGTGGAGTAAACAGTGTACAACTTGTTCTATTATTTCCTATGATCCCTGAATAGTTTCAGTAATGACAAACCTGTATAACCAAACAACATTTCATCGTTCCATCAGAGACTCATGTTTATGTAGAAAGGTACAGGCAGGGTGTACTGCTCAGTAAACACTCACTGTAATGCCACTGTCACCATGGCTGCAACGTCTTTCACTTTCACTGCAATATGTTGAAGATATATACTGCCCCCCCCCCTCCGCTCAAAATGGCCTTAATATATCTACCAGAAGTTGAAAGGGAGGAAAAGATTTCCAGTGAAGTTTCACTGTCACTTCCCCAAAACCTAGTGCCATTTCCGTCAGTTAAATACGGTTTAATTTTATTTATTTTTTTAAATAAAAAGCACACAAGCTTCCGTTTTTCTGTGTTTATTTCACCATCCTTGCCCTTTTGATTACATACCCAATACTAAAAAGAGACAACACAATATTCACATAGGTTCTGCAGAAATAACCTGCTGAGGGTTAAGGTAATGCAACTTATTACAAATCCATCAAAATGGGTGAGAGGCAGTCACATGTGTCTTGACATTGCTATTAACTAATAGGGCTTACATGGTGCAAAGACAGACTGGCTAAATTATATAACTTACTACATATGTTCAAAAGGCCACATAATGAATATTAACATGAGGATAGAACAAATATACACTATATATGTACAACATCACTGTTAACGTGTGGATACAATGAATTTATACTCTACCCCAAAATCTATTGTAGGACTATTAGACCCTCACCTGCATCTGTGTTAAAGCCACCTTTCAAGTCTACAGAAGATGAGTGTTTGATATGAGATTTCAGGAGGAAGATCATGTGAACACAGTTATGACAATTCATCTAAAAAAGCAGGGAAGCCTGATAAATAGGTTATTCAAAAGACAACAAAAAGGTGTGGGGGGGGTGATAATAAAGGAAAAAAGTTAAAATTCTCCCATATCAACCCTCTTGTCCCTGAACTTGCTTCTAGCCTTGGTCCGAGCCTTGAACGCAGCTGAATTGTGGAGATGCTGGGAAAGAGGCAAAAAAAAAGTACACACACATTAGTTGTAGAAAATTATAACTATATACAGCTTGTTTAATATGGCAAATGACCAACGTATTACAAAAACCCCACAAGGGGAGGGTTTGAATAACGTGTGTATACACACACACACACACACACACACACACACACAC
>JAPMOB010208841.1:0-15768 GCA_029875015.1 Lepomis gibbosus
TGTGTGTGTGTGTGTGTGTGTGTGTGTGTGTGTGTGTGTGTGTGTGTGTGTGTGTGTGTGTGTGTGTGTGTGTGTGAGTTAGTGTGTGCAAAAGTGCATGTGAGTGATCCCTAGTTTTATCTCCCTGCTGTAACACAGAAAAGAACAGAAACTTTTCTTATTACCGGAGAGAGTGGTAGAATAGCAGGCAGCTAAGTCTCTGTCTATCTCTGTCTCTCTCTCAGCGGTGTAGCTGACTCCCCAGTGTACTCCGGGTCTTCAGTAACTCTGACTGAAGTTCAGAAGGGTTAGGTAGTATACTCAGGAGGAAGGGGGGAGACAAGAGGAGGAGGAGGGTGGAGGGGGTTAAGTAGGATTGGAACAGTGGCAGTTTTAAAACAGAACTTTAAATCTCCACCTACGAGAGAGAAGGAGGACAATGGCGTCATGCGGCGTGCCGTTATCTTCAGGTCTCTGAAAGGCGGGAGACGAGAGGATGAGAATAAAAAGAAGCTTGAAGAAGGGCATATATGTGATAACAGCTGTAGGCTGTATAATCTATGCTGCTTTTCAGGGAGGTATGGAAAAAAAAAGAAGTCAAATCTTTGCGACCTTCAGATTTTAAGTTCAGCGAAACGGCTTCTCACGCACAACAACACCAAACAAAACGGGAGAGGATTTGCAAGATGGACGGATGAATGGATGAGTGGATGGCTGGATTGGCAGATAGAGAAACAAACACAGCAAAAGAACAAACAGATCTCAGGAGCTTAGGTTTTAACGAATCCTGTGCATCAGACCATTAGTTAGTCAGTAATCTTCACGTTTTTTTGGGGGGGGGTGTCCATCATTTGCGGCCCCGCACAAGATAAATTCCTAGTCTGGAAAGAAAAAAACTTCAATGAAGATAGGATGCAGGATTCATCACTCTCATAGCCACTCCATCAGCTGCCAGAGAAAAGGATGGAGTGGTTAACCTTCAAAATGTGACAAATTCTATGTTAGACTCGTTATTTATCTTAATAATGATAAGCTTAATTTAGCACCTCTCCAACCAGCCCACAAAACTAAGAGATGTTACAGTGTTTGTGTTCCATCTTTGATCATTCAAACAGCCCAACAACAGCTTGCCTATTATGTTCCCAGGCAGCCTGCCGGTGGAATTTAGAGATGACACCATGTCTTAATTTTACAGAGGTTGCACCAGACGCTCTTTCTGTCACTGGGTGACATTCACTGCAATTCCAAACAAAATATTCATTTTCAGTGCTACAAAATGTCAGTCAGGCCTTGTTTGTCCTCTGCCTTAACTGTGCAGGACTGTGCTATGGACCACTTACTCCCCCTACTGTCCATGTGGAAGGAAATACACTATTTCAATGCATCTGGGGAGAAATTACTGTAAGAGCCCAGGATACATGGACTTCATTTCAGCACAAAATTGAATTTCATCAATAAAGAAGCTGAAATGATTTCTAATTTATTTTTCATGATGTTGGGGGGAAATCTTAATTATAGCTTTCACAAAATGTACTTTTATACGCCTGTTTCAAAAGAACCAAAAGTCAAAGACTCAACTGTTTTATCATAGATTCGTTTTTAGATTTTAAACAGAGCTTGCTGCAGTAAACTCATGTGTGATCTGTGACTCTCAGCACACATGCATTGCACACACACAAACCACCACCACACACTTTTCTTACTCTCTGCAGAAAATCTCCATACGAGTCACTCCTCCACTCTCTTCTGCGTCTTCTTCAGCTGCAGTCTGAGCAAAAGTTAAGACCACAGTCCCAACCGCCTCCACCACCACCACCACCACCACCACCCACTCTTCACCTCTCCTGCAACTCATCTCTTCACCTCCACACACATGAAAAGACTGATCCTTCTATGCCAGTGTTAATGGCGAGGACATTATTCATCTCTCCAGCCAATTTGAGCTCCTTTTCTTTCAGGAATAGAGGCACGAGGGGTTGAGGGGAGTCAGCGGAGAGTATTAAATATGTAGAGGAAGATGGACAATGGTGCGGCAGAATAAAGAGGGGCAGGAGAGGTGGGAATGAAGAAGGACAGGAGGTGTGTGTCGACGGTGTTGAGACCGAGTTAGTTAGTGAGAGAAAGTGAGGAACCTTCTTGTCTGTGTGATGTGTGTTTGTGAGCTCTCAGTTTTGACCTTTCAGAGGGACGCCACCTTTACAATTTGTGACAACCTTCATTTGACGCTTTTTAACACCCAACTGAGATCCAATATAGAAGTTAGAATATAAACTGGTATAAAATGGAAAGCCATGTAGGCTTATGTAAACACACACTGTGTGTACGCTTTTAGCTNTAAAAAAAAAAAAAAAAAAAAAAGCAATCTTTTCAAAATAGATTTGAGGCATCAGAGTTTCAGAAGTGCTCCAAAAACTTTAGAACAAACTTAAATCTGCAGAGCTGATGAATTATGGAGCAAAAATCAATCCTGTGTCATTGTGCCATCTTCATTAGAGGCTTTTTGATAGTGGGCCATCAGGTCCTACAGGACTATGCATGCCTGCAAAAGCTATAAAAAGTGTCTCCAATCTCCATCCATGTGGTAAAAGCTAGTATTTTTGGTGTGACTTCCAGTCTGCCTGTCAGGGAGAATGTACGGTGAGTGGCCTGGGCAGAAGAGATCATAAAGCAGACTGTGATTGACGGTATCTTAATGGAGGAGGACGGATCAATAAGTAATATCAGCAGGTTTTAATTCAAGGCAACACACATAAACCTTTACCAACTTCACAATGTCACTCAGTGTTCATAAAAGTTTTCTCCACATCCCCTCGGACAAAAAGAGATAAATCCATCAAGAAGTCGTCTTAGTTTTATAGTCCCCCCCTCCCTCCTCTCCTCTTTCCCTCCTTTCATCCCCCCCTCATCTCCATTTTGATGTCTGTCTATTAGCAGAGGGTGAGGCCTTTCCTGCTCTCACATCCAGGGGCTAAATTAGCTCAATCAGCCCCCTTTCACCTCTCTTCCGTGGGCTTCAAGCGGAATGACACACTGCTCCCATGGGAGGGAGGAGTCACACACACACACACACCGGGCCAACAGGCCGGAAGAGGACTATGGAGGGAGGGGAGGGGCGGGTAGAGGGAGAAGTTGGAGTGAGGAGGAAAAGGATTGGTTGGAGGAGAGAATGAAGCTTCATGTCTCCCTGCTCCAACAGAGGAGCTCTGAATGGAGCTCCTTGTTCACTGCCTGCTGAAACATTAAGAAAAACCTCTGTGATTATTTTATTTCTCCCTCTTCCTCACCCTTCTGCAGGCCACTGTGGTGCTCAAAGTGCTGCGCCAAACCCACTTCAAGAGGCCAAACCATCACAAAAAGAGGTGATGAGTGTTTCTGAGTGAGTCTCCCCTCACTGCAACCCCAGCATTCTACGCCAGGGCCGAAACCCGCGTTCCCCTGCCAACATCTCTTAAATTACACCTTCATGTTTGATTTGTCTCAACCCTTTCCCCCGCTCCCTCTTACTAAACAGCCACCCAAGTATCTGTGGAAGTGCAAGGCAGGCACTTCTGCTGCGGTAATAGCAGTGTGTGTATGTGTGTTGGTGGGGGGGAGATGGGCGAAAAGGTGGTGATCGGAGTGAGCCATAAGATCTACTCTTTGCAGCTCTACAGGGATTTATTAGACTGGGGAGTACATTAGCATCATAAAGACCCAGGAGAATGGGCCTGTGGATGGGCTGCAGACACCACCACTACACTTTAACATGCTCTGCGGCATCAGTCAGTGTGTGTGTGTGTGTGTGCGTGTGTGTCTGTGTGGGGCTGAGGCATAAGATTACCCTGATTTAACTTAAGAAAGGCAGTTAAATGGTTTATGGATCATCCTGAAGCAGCCCTGGACTAATATATCAGAAGGTGATGAAAAGAGCTGCAAAAGAGGAGAAAAGAGGCCAAAAAGAGAGGAGCGAGGTGAAATGTGAAGGCCAACAACTCTGAGGAATTAGGGTGATTTTTGGTACCAATACATTTAATTTCTCAAATGATTTCTTTTTAAAATAAAATGGTTTAATCAATATCCACAATAACATTTGCAGCTTTTTTCAGCACAAATAACATATTGTGCATCACTCAACTCTGCTTGCCATTCGTCAACAAGCAAAAATGAGATTGGGTCTCTAAGTAGTATTTAAAAGAGGTTAATTGCATGGTGGCTCAGTCCTCTCTGTGAAGGAGACACTGGGACGTCTTCTACAATATAGATCTCTGGTGCTCCCTGGTGGACATATAGTGTAATATTTAGTGGCTTTATCTACTGTCTTCTGTCTATATACATAAACCAAAAAAAGGACTTTGAGACACAAACACTAACAAACATTTTATGCACACATATGTTCACTGTCTTACATTTGACTAAAAGTACATATGTATTCTTTAAAGACACTCTTTAAGTGCGCTGGCAGAAAATCCATCTCTCATAATAGCCATATTTCCCACATTTATTTAGATCTGGTTTTAGTTCTAAACACAGAAAAGGCATATACAGTTTATTTAAATGCAGGTGCATTTCTTCACCAAATTTCTGTGTAAAATCTGTTCAAGCTTTTTTTTTTTCTTCACTTAGGAGGGAGACTTACTCAACTTGTACTCGTCTTACACTGAGAAACTTTCCCTCTTCAACAGATGAATGCGAAAACAGCCCTCTACTCTCAAGCTATGCACATACATCATTCTGCACGGTGAAGGTCAAACATCCAAGAAGTATCAATAACCAAAACACATTTTTGAGTCAAGGGACACTTTAACCTAAGTATTTTTGTCCCCACCCAATTAATGTAAGTACACACACACACACACACACACACACACACACACACACACAAACACACAAAGACCTCAAGTTATAACAATAAAAAAAACTAAAAGTCAGAGAATGGATTCTGGTAAAACATTTTATATTCTCAGTAAAATCAGAACCACTTTTCCCTGTATAGTTTGCGCTGCTGAGCTCCCTCTAGTGGAAGAGTAGAGGAGGCGCAAGCAGCTCTTTGGAGTGTTGGCTGGGTGACAGTACAACAGTCAAACTGTGGCTAATAGGGAAAAGGCACAACACTGGCAGACAGACAGAGAAACGCAGAGTCAGTGCTACCACGCCACGGCAACCACAACTCCTCGGCTCAGGGTTTATGTGAAGTCAGTCGTCCTCCAGTCTCCAAGGAAAGCAAAGTCAGGGAGGGAGGAGGCATGGCGAAAACGTCGACCTGCTTCAGTCTGACCAGAACCACTGGTAAAGTTTACATTCATAAAATGAGCAATTTGAATTCAATCAAATCTAAGAATCACCTTTCAGTTACGTCTGGCTCCAAATTTCAAAGTTGAAACAAAGAGAAAAATAAAATCCCAATCATATAAAAATTGCATCAAAAATGTGCATAATCTCTTCATCTCTCCTAAGTCAGTTTAAATCTGGAAGTACATAAATGGCTCCCCACTCCTTCCCCAATAAAACAATGGCAGCGTAAATGCCTTAATAGTGTGCTTATTGAAAATGGCTCTGAGAAGAAAGGGTAGTTTTGGAATAAAATTGAAACAGAACTAAAACAACGAATACAAATAAAATACATTTAAGCGGCTTAGTGGCATATAACATCTGAAATAAATCTTATTCCATAATTCTTCCATGTACAAAGTCAAAACAATAATATAGTTTCCAGTGCTTTGGGAGATAAAATAAACAACAAACTATATAGTAAAGAAAACAACCACTTCTTTTAATCAAAGAAAATCACCAACGTTTTATTTTTTTCTACCTTTATCAGTACTGATTATAAGCTATATCAAATCAAAGTCAAGCCCCATGTGCACCACACCAGAGGTACAAGTCAGGCCCACCGCAGACGGCCCCAACCATCACTGTGATAACTGCAGCTAGTGGGATAACAGATTCCCTTTACAGCAGGTGGCAGTTTCAACAACAGACCTGAGTTCTACCTCTGCAGCTGGCAGCTTCAGAGAGAGACTGAACTGTACATATGTGAGCACTATTCTGCACCTGTGCGTTTAATTTCATGCCTGCTTGTGTGCCGAGTGAGTGCACGAAATGCATGCAAGTTTATCCTAATGCTGTGCTTTTACAGTGAAGATTATATTTCCTTTGCTGTCAGCTGAGACAAACTATCTTTTCCTCTCTCCAGTATTAAACTCTGTCACTGTACATTTCCTTCACATGGGCCTATAGTGCAAGCCGGGCCCTACAAAGTCAATTAGTGAGAGAAAAATGAAACTTTTATCGACTGCAACAACAAAGGTATAGTTTGTGCAGAAGCAAACTCTAAAGCATTTACAGGCAAAACTGAAGTTGATATTACATCTAAACCCTGGTCATGACCCCTGACCTATAAAAACATGCCTTTGAAGGGCAGCAGCTGCAGAAATCAAAAGGCACATTGATAGGGGTTAAGAGCCTGACACAGTCCAGATTTACATCTGTTTCAACTTAAAAATGATCCTGCATGTGTATTCTGTTACAGTACCTGAGTATTTTTGACACCTCACAGATTTGGATGACACGCTGTTTGAAGACTATGGTTTTTCTCTTCTCTTTCACCGGAGTCAACACACTTTACGGTGTTTTCTTTGGGGGGAGTCATGACAGTGTCAAGTGTTAAGAGATGTGGGAGCTGGGAGACAGCAGTGTGTGAGCATGTGTAGGTGTTTATGAAAAGACAACAGTTACAGCCAGAAGTGGGGAAGGTGCAATAAATTAAAAGGGCTTCTGCCTCCTAAAGTAAATTGTCCATCCAGTGAGTGACGTGTCCTAAAATGTGGACACTTTATGAACAGACAAGAAAACACAGATCTTTGTCAAACACAAAACAGCTAGTGCTAGAGGCAAAAGCAAATGGTGGAAAAACAGACTGAGGAACAAAATGATGTGACTGGACTGCAACCCCTTAAGATAAATTATGCATGCAGGACCATAAAGCTATTTCCATTTTATTTGCTATCGTTCATTTAATCATTTATGGCTGCTAAAAGAGGTTGATGTAAGGAGAAAAATAACGTGTCCTCTATCGAGTGAGACAATACACTCGGTTGTCCTTGTATCTGATAACTTCAATCTAATTAACTGCTGGTTTTGTCCCCTGTTCCAATTATGATTCAGAGCCACCTTTACGGAATCAAGGCCATGTGTGCAATAAAACTCCTGACCTGGCAGCGTTGGTTCACCCACTTGCAAATGCTCAAGTCTGCTGGGCAAAGTTTCAAGCTGCTCAGTTTATTTCACATGCACTTGTACTTGTGTGGGCACAAACGTTTGTACTATACAGAATATTTTCAACGGTGTGAGTGAAGTGTACCTTCTTTTGCTCATGCCTTTAAGGGGAGATAATTGTACCACAAATGAGTGTCATCTGTCACATTGTGTGATGTGTATATCATGTGTGTGTGCTGGGTGAACAATGTCTAGTTGCTGATTCCTTTCTGTTGTATGTGCTTGTAAATGTGTTGTGTCGTGCTGTTGTACAGTCACTTTTTATGCTGTTTTACATTTTTACTGCAACCTCTCCAAAACCACTGCATGTGCATGTGTGAGTGTCAGTGAATGAGTGAGTGACTGAGTGTGTGCATTTATGCATGCGTCTACAGTATGTCTCCATCCTCTATGCTGAAGCTGGATCTACGGCTAGAGTCGACCGAGGCTTCAGGGGACATCGCAGAGAGCAGTGGGTCTCTGCCCATAGGGGACAAGGGCTCGTCCATCATGAGGAAGGCCAGCTCGCCTCTCCTCCCCTGGACGTCCATTCCGCCCAGGTCGCCTAGCCCCGACATGCCGTCTGAGAAGCCGGGTATCCCATCACACAAGTCAAGCGACTGGGCAAAGTCAAAGGCCTGGGAGCTGCCTACAGAGGGGTACTGGATGGGTGGCTGAGGCTGCAGGTGTTGGGGGAGCGGTGGCAGCTGCCTGGGCTGAGGCGGAGCCTGGCCCTGATGGTGGAGGTGGGTCTGCTGGAGGAAGTGGTGCTGCTGGGCCTGGGGCTGAGCCTGGTTCTGGGGTAAGTGCTGGTGCTGGTGGTGGGCTTGTGCCTGGGTGTGAGAGAGGTTCTCCTCTGGGCTGGTCTCTTGTTTTATGTAAGAAGCCATCGGGTCATTAGGGTTCAGGCCAGAGGGAGAGTTGCTGGGGAGTCCATGCAGACGAGCCTGCATCTCCAACTCCTGTAGAGAGTGGGCGGAGGGCAACATCGTCAGAATTTGTATATTTGCCATGATTGAGTTTCTCTGCGTGTGTGTGGGTGTGTTACCTGGATACGTAGCAACAGCTGTTTGTTGGCCATTTCCATCCTTTTGAAGTTGTTCTCCACCTCTCTGGTCCTCTGAACATCCTTCTGCATGCGTTTGATGTACTCCACAGACGCCCGCAGTATAGTGCCTTTGTTCCAGCGCACATCACTATGCACACAGTAAAGTACAAACAGGTAGGGCTGTAGGTAAGTAACTGGCAGTAATGGATTTCAAAAAAAATATTTTATCCACGCTGAAAACACAGTTTCGCAAAAGCAACTCACAGGTCATTGGTTTTGGGGATCATGGTGCCCAGTTCTTTGATACGATCATTGATGTTGAATCTCCTCCTCCTTTCAACTATTGAAGAGAAAAGAAAAGACAAAGAAAAAGACATGATGAGGACAACAGTAAAGAAAAATCATAGGCATGAAAGAAGGAACAAAAAAGAACTTGTTGCCTTTGGAAACTACAAAAGTCAGTTGGCACTGTAGTGCATGTAAGTATAGATCAGTGCATTCTGAATATTTTCATTAAAGGACAAAAAGGGACAAACGTTTTGGGCGCACACACACACACACACACACAGTCACAGGCAATTACACTTAAGTGCCAGGCCAGCAGAAATGACCAGGTTAACCATCCACCCACTAGTTGCACTATTTCAGCTAAATCAGCACAAGGCTGTATAAAACTGTTTTTGCAAGAGACAGATCATCTGTGTGTGTGTGTGTGTGTGTGTGTGTGTGTGTGTGTGTGTGTGCGCATGCCTATGCATGCATGCATAGGCTTCTATGGGCAAGTACGATATTATGATAAGAAAGAAGAAAAGCAGGTACATCATTTGGGTAAAGAGCTTGCTGAGGGAGAGACTTACTCAGATTGTGGTTGTCTTTCTTCTGTCTCTCCTTGGCCAGCGCACGGGCTTCTGCATCTTTGCAACAACAAAAAGTGATTAACTAATGGCTGAGACCCTGTCCATGTGTCTCAAATTACAGGAAAAGGTAGGATGCAAATGTGTTACATTCACTTAACAACAGAACATTCTTTTATATAACTTTATAACATTGTTATAGTTTCAGTTCAGATGACTTCCTAGCTTTCACATCGTGTATACAAAGTGCAAAATGTTGACTTTCGCACCTGACAGTTCTCGTTTGATAGTCAGGTTGGCAGGACAGGAGTTACTGGTCATAGCAATGGCTGGCCCCTTCATCCCAGGGCCTGTATACACATCCAGGTGACTGGAAGGCAGGGGGAGCTAAAGAGGAGACACACACACACACACACATACACACAATAAACATACACATTTAGAAAACCAACAATCTACACTTTGATACATTGTGTTTAAATTAACCACTTCATTTTGTGAGCTCAAGACAATTGAAGTTCAGAGGTCTCTGTGATACAAATGAAGGAGCAAGTTGACAGTGGACTCATCTGAGACCGCAGCAGAGAGTGAAGAGAGCCACATGAAGCTTTGATGTGAACCGACTGGTTGTGAATCAAACTCCTCAAAAGCACTCAGATGTTCAATGAGTTCTGCTCTAGTTCTACTCAACAAAGTGAAAACCCTAAAAGCACTTGCAAAGAATATAGTCAACATAATGGCATCAATGAATTATTTCTGTTTCCTAGACTACTCATTTACAACTTAATACATCTTTTCAAGTACTTTACAAAGTCAGTGTTCATGTTTAGTGTGCTGTAAAGACCAGATAAGTCAATAATATCACAACTAAGAAACAGTCTGCCAAACACACAATGATTGACTATCATCCCATCAATCTTATCTCTGTTTATGGCTTGATTCTCCCGTCTGCCTTCTCCAGCTCCCGAACTCACACTTGTGGAGTGGTCTTCTAACTCTTGCACTTTAGACGCTGTGTAAGAGCTGTGATTTAGTTTTGTATGGGCTCCAAAAGAGATGAGATCTCCTTTTAATTGTGCTGTATATTTTGAGTGCCATGGATATTTATATGCTTCGTTACCACTGAAGTGAGGGCAAATGTGGCGCTGCTAATGAGGCCTGAAAGATAAAGAACTTAAAGGAATAGATACCGTATCTGCTGGCTACTGTGTGAGCTGTGAGATCAAACGCGTTCACTTGCACACACACACACACACACACACACACACACACACAGGTTCATGTCTGTATGTAAATTACATGCTCTATTGTAAATTACATGCTCTATTAAAAATCTCCCAAAAGTTTAAAAGAAGGCGGAGATGAAGTATAAATCTTCAATAGTGAGTATTTTGTCATGGTTTGCAACTCTGTCTAAAAACAACAGAGGCATTTATACAAATACTGAGACACACTACTATACCAGTTGCATGTTAATTGCATGTTAAGCTGTTCAGATATGGAAAATCACATCTCGAATTGTCTAGTTTTTCTTCCTCACATTCAACTACGTAATTTAAGTGGTAGCAGATATTGTGATTTTCAGCTGATATTGTCAAATAATCCAAATGTCATTTGAAAAAAGAACTGACACATTTACTGCTTTCTACTGTAAGTTTCAAATAAACTATAAAAATGTCCAGCTTTCTCCATGCTTCTGCACGGACCTCCCATCTCCTCGCCAGGCAGCCTACCTCTCACCATGCTCCACTCCGATAAGAACTCATCTAACCCAATTGAACAAGCAAGCATGACTGGGACTCAGTAAGGCTCAGTGTAACCATCCACACACACACACTTAAAGAGTCGAACTGTTCACTTGTGCCTGGTATTCAGTGGTGCTTTTACTAAAGTTTGAGATTCCAAGAATTCCATGGAGTTTGCTGCTTTAATCCCAATCAGGATTATCAAGTGAGTTTTACTCACTGGTCTGTCAGTGACAAAAGGGCCGTGGAGTGTCGTTTCCAACGTATTTTAATACAAATATTGAAAATGCAGAACTATTAACATATTGATTTGTGCTTTGAGTTTCTCTATCAGTTTATTGGTTGTGCTGGCTCTACACGCACTAATCATCCTTGGGGGTTGATCTAATCAATCAGTGTGATGTTACAAGTACACACACACACACACACACAAATTAAACCAATCAACCACAGAGGACACACTATCAGATAAAGCTACAGGAGGCTGTTTGGGTTTCCCTCTCACACACACACTTACAGTTGTGAAGTAGTGAGGCGTATAGACGACCAAACAATAAGCTGTACTTGTCGAGACCTGCTAATATTCATACCTTAATTGCCCAATCCCAACAACTCAAGCAAGAGTTCTGATTCCAGTCCTGCAAAACCACCAATCACATGCACGGAAAATAGTTCTAAAAATGAAAACCTCACCCACACCATTGCCCCGCTGTGTCTCATTTTATAATCAGGGACCTGAGGCTGGGAGTTAGCGCTGTCTCTGCATCCGTCAAAGCTTTGGTTCGCTCAGAGCAAAAGCTAAACTCCTGCAACACTAACTAAAGTCACATTAATGGATGTCATTTCTGACAAATAACAGCACATCAATGTCTTACCAGCTGAATCTGTTCTCCTTCAATAACTTCCACAATGGCATACGTCTTACTCATCTCCTTCATCCTTTACTCCTTTCCTCAGAAGGCCAGTGTTTTGTCTTCCTCTCTCTCTCTCTCTCTCTCTCTCTCAGGCACCAGCAGCACCCACAGCTCTCTCTGGCACTGCTGCCCCTGTCTTGGGAGAGTGACCTCAGCAGCTCTGATCCCGTCTTTCTTCTACCTCCACTCCCCACCAAACAAGAGTGAACTTTCCCCTAACTGGACTTTCAGCCTGTTTTCCCCTTGCACAAATTGCCTTCATCCCCCTCTCCCTCCTCCCTTCTTTTCCTCCCCCTCTCCTTCTCCAGCTCCCTCTCTCACTGAATGTCTTGTAAACAAGTTGAACTCTAACTGCTGGCAGTTTAATTGTTAATTTTCTGAGTTTGCTCCCTCATACACAAAGCACTGTACAGTCCTCATCTGACATGTCCTCTCCTCAGTGTCTTAACTACGTCCAGCATGCTTTAGGGATGGAATGTGTAGCGTTTAAGTCAATTATACACTTTTGCATGTGTGTATGTGAGTTTATGTTTGTGCGTATGGGCGTATAAAGACATAACCACCAAACATTTGTTATACTCATTTTGGTTTAATAGGGCTAACAGCTGCAGAAAACCATCCAATATAAGAGCAACACCAACTGGAGACATTTACAATAAATGAGAAGAGTGACAAAGACAGAGAAAGACTGGACAGATACAGGAACAGTGATTACAGGAACTACTGAAAAGCCCAAATCTGAGAACTGATGACTCGGCATATCCAAAACTATGACTCATTAAGGGCAGACTGTTCCCAAAATTTAACCTGAAGTGGATGAGAGTCTGTTTTAATGAGTCATTTTGTCTATTACTAAATCTTAGTGTTAATTATTCCCCTTAAAACAAGTAAAATTTGGTCATTTTTGAAGAATATTGCAGGCTGCTTTTGTTCCAGGGAAAAGATAAGTTATCACAAAGAATCCATATCAAGTAAAGCCATTTTAATTTATACAGCTCAAAATCACACATTTACCCCAAAGGGACGTTGCAGTCTACATGATACCCTCTATCCTCCCCACATAAAATCGGCATTTAAAATGAAGGACTCCTAAAATCACACCATCTTGTTGGGTAGGCTCTACTTACTGTGTTTGGCATCTGGACAGGATCAATGTATGCCTGAATATCATCGTAATTGGACTGCATGCTGATGATGTCATCAATGACCTCATCCATCTGGAAAAGTAAAATCAGGGGAAGAGTGATTATGACAAACTTAAAGATCTATCATGTCTACCTTTAAGACAAAAGCACCTACTCTACATGTCCATGTTAAGCAAATACCATACAGAGAAAACTGTCACTACTCAAATGTTTATTAAATCACCTGAAACCTGATGGCATGTAGGCCTCCTGTAGGTGCATGTCTTACTCAAGAGAACACTTTAAATATGTCTGACTTCTATGTCATGAAGGCTAACTGGAGAGACTGTTTTCTCTCAGAGACTAAAATAAGACATGTTAAGTGTTGGAGAAAGAGGAGGAGGAGAGTTGGTCAAAGTCTGCCAGGTTCAAAGGGCCTTACAGTCTGCTGTTTCCCTGTCACTTGTTAAGCTGTAATTACTCTTGCAAAGCCATAATGGAGCATTTAAATTCCAATATTCCAGTCTCAGTTATTGATAGTTAGTCGCCACATTAACACCTATACATTTACAAATGCTGCTCCAGCCTACCAAAACCAAATAAATTATTATGATGCTTTCAAAAAGGTGATGTTTAAGTCAGTTTGTGGTTAATATTCAATACTATACTGTAGTTTTATTTTATAGGAGTGTAATTAAGTCATATTTTAGGGATACCTGGTTCTTATAAATTGCACTTTATAACCTGCCCAAGCAATAATGTTTAAAGGTTTATGTTTGTACCAGACCAGAAAGAGTCTACCTCCTTCTCATGGCTGGAGCCGATGTTGAGCATGGCCATGGGGCTGTTGGGGGCACTGTTTCCAGACATGAGCTGGTCAGTGCGCATATGTGGGGAGTGGAGGGGTGGGGGGGCAGATGCTGAACCCCCTGTAGGTCCCATGGGGGGAGGAGAGGGCCCTGCTACGGCATGGACAGTCTGCCGATAGAAAGATAGAAAGAATGATTTGATGGTGACAACTGCATAGTATGTGGATTGTTGGACAAACCAGAGAAAAACAGAAAGACAGACTGTATATACATGGACTTGATCTAATGAGAGACAGAAAGACATAAACAGGTATACAGTACAGAGTAAGGGCATCCAGAAAGGTACCTGTTTAGTGGCATATGTGGTGGACAGGTATTCTTTCACCTGTTGCTTCAGAGACTGACGGATGTGGTAATCTGTAGGATTCTCGAGGTGGGTCTGCACCTGTATTAAGGATGGACAGTATGTGATAAATTCTTATTCCATTTTTAATTTTGCATAATTTTGCAATTCTTTGTTGATCCTGTTTTGTATGAAGTCAGGCTATCATCTACAATGAAATCGGATGTGTTTTTGCATAAAATCCTTTTTCTTTTCCTCTTAATGAAGGGCAAAGACAGCCACATGTGGCTCTAAAATTCATCTTTAATGCTAGATTTTTACCACAGGTGAAAGATGCACTTGCATTAACTTAATGGAATGCAGCTGTTAAGTGTACACCACCAGATTTAAGCATTTTTTCCATTTTTTGTGGTGGTGCAACAAACACCACATTAAAAAAACCAGGAACCTAACAGTGCTGATATTTACTTCTATATCGTCCCTAAACACACAGGTTTTTCATGAGAATTATTTTTTAATTGATATTCATGTTTAGTCTGTTACATAAGAGTATTAGTTCAGCATGGTTTAACACAAACATTTAAACACATAACACACTAAACATTCACCCCATTTTTCCATGTCCTATAACACTGTGATGACACACAGATATGGGAGCATTAAGTCAGTAGTAATGCTTACAAGAGTAAAGTCACACTAAACCCTCTGTTGTGGCCACATAGAGCAATGCTCTGGCCTCATTCCTTAACATCAAAGAGAAAAGCGCAGTAGAGAGCAGGCCTGCTCCCCATTACTACAGAGAACGGCTCCACTCCTGAGCCCTCCAAACCCCCCTCTGTTTTATAACCAACAGCAGGATTATAACAAATGAAGCAGAAACTTTTTCAATAAATAGAATAAATACATCTATCCATGCTATACTGAGTTTTCATCTGTTGTTTAAAAGCAGATCTTGTCACTTAGGATAAATACACATGATTGGCTGTCAGCTTTAAATGTGTCTGGGTCCCGTGAGCCAGAGGAACAACTATACATGCATGATTATTCAACATATTCAGCCCAGCTCTGTCAGCACAGATGAAGTCCAAAAAAACACAGTGCAGGAGGTATGACAGGCTCAGCGAAACGTGCAGACAGACAGCTCATCTTATCTACAAAATGAAAGGAAAGACACTGACATCTCTAAACAGACCCCCCATACACACACGCACACAGAGTAAACTGTTGATACAGCAAATTGCACCACACAGTTACCCGTGCATAGAAACTGTACAGATTCACAGCTGAAAACACCATAAAGAAACAGACACATAAAGGAGTACTGCACAAACCCATACACACACAAACATACACCATAAAAGATAAGGACACACACAAGCATCTAAGGAACCAGGCAAAATGTCACTTCAGCCTTATCTGTACCCGTCTGACTCCAACTATCTACATCGCTCCTGTCTGTCCTATCGCAAAACATGTCAAACCTCTCTTATCTGCCCGTCTTCCTCCCCTTTCTGTCTCCCTACCTGCTTGCTGCTCTACCGCATTTTTCTCTCTTTTCTCTTTTTTTCAAATCTGTCCCTTATTTTCCCATGTGGCAGCGCTGCTGTGTGAGAGATCACAATACCCAGTGAAGTCCTGGCCACCGCCACCGCCGCTGCGCCCTGCTGCCCTGTCTACTTCTCAGAAACATGTGAGTGGATTAAAGTGAAGTGCCACAGC